>JAQGAZ010000603.1:0-52704 GCA_034692225.1 Polydesmus complanatus | reverse complement strand
ACACTCTGAAGAATGTGAAATTGCAATTATGAAGAGGTGATTTATTCAGCAAGTTTTTTAGTTTCATTGATACAGTTCAATTATAATTTCTTGCGTAATAGCTATTTCTGGTGCTCTAAAATTTCAATTTTGTTTGGAAAATAGTGAGTTTCAATTGCAAAATAGAGCAATAGTAAGTTTGAATTTTATTCGCAGAATAGGGCAATTTAGCATTTTAATGATCAAAACTTCAATTTATTGTGGAAAATAGTGGATTTCAATAGCAAAACATGGTTACAATGAAAGGGGGGTGCGCGCGTATCGTGATTGGTTGTTTAAGATTTTATCTTCTTTTTATCTAGCCAATGATAATTATGATGATGGTCTTTGATAAAAGTTTTTTTTTTTTTTACCCGGTGTCGAAAATATAACTGTTTTTATTATCTGTGTAATACGTGGCGGGCGGTTTAATCATTTTAATCAGTAATAATAATGTAGGAATCAGTATTTTATAATTATTCTGTACATACCAAATTTATTTTTAAATAATGGGTGATTACGAACAATCGAATGGTGTGAATGGAGACGCGGCGGTGGTCGTCCATGACGATGCATTGGTGAAACTAATGGACCAAACGGGATATACGATGGTCCAAGAAAATGGTCAAAGAAAGTTCGGGGGACCACCACCTAATTGGACAGGACCGGCACCTAAAGGAAGTGAAGTTTTTATTGTAAGTTTAGTTATTAAATTTAATTCATAGGAAATTAGAGACTAAATTTGTACAGTAGGCTACTGTAGTTCCTCTTGATTTCGTCATACTCCCTCAAACAACGTTTAAACAAATTTGATGGGTTTTTTTTTTTTATCATTTGTGAATGAAAGCTGATCGATAGTCAAGAGAAAAATAAATAAAAACAACACGTGTTTTAATTCACCGAAGTTCGATATTTTTATTATTTTTTTTAAATAAAGAAAATAGTTTCGCAATAGGTGCTACAGTAATTGAGATGGATCGCTCTCCTCATAAAATTATGCATGCAGATAGTCGAAAATTTTGAAGTTATTTTAATAGCTCTGTATTTTTTAAGGGAAAGATACCGCGAGATGTATTCGAAAATGATCTTTTCCCCATTTTTAAACAAATCGGAGAAATCTACGAGATGCGTTTAATGATGGATTTCAGCGGGAGCAATCGCGGTTTCGCCTTCGTCACCTACGCCAACATCGAAGACGCTAAAAAAGCTATTAATCAATTGAATAATTACGAAATTCGTCAAGGTAAATATATAGGCGTGGTCAAGTCTGTGGATAACTGCCGTTTGTTCGTCGGTTCTATTCCGAGGACTAAAACCAAAGAGGAGATTCGAGAGGAAATTGGGAAAGTGACCGACGGCGTCATCGACATCATCCTGTACAATTCGCCGAAAGACAAGACCAAAAATCGAGGATTCGTCTTCGTCGAGTACGAGAGTCATCGAGCTGCGGCAATTGCTCGGAAAAAGTTGTTGCCGGGAAGAATTACTTTATGGAACCAACGGATTCAGGTGGACTGGGCCGAGCCCGAGCCAAATATCGATGAAGACGTTATGGCTTTGGTACCATTATTATTATTTATTAGCATTCCGTGGCGTGTGTGGGTAATTTTTTTTTAAAACTATTTTAATATTGTAGGTACGAATTTTGTACGCTCGAAACTTGATGCTTTCTACCTCTGAGGAAATGTTGAAGAAATTATTCGAGGGCGACAAAGCCCGGAGTGTGGAAAAAGTGAAAAAAATACACGATTACGCTTTCATACATTTCGTTAGCAGAGATGACGCCGAATCGGCTAAAGAAAGATTAAACTGTTGAGTATATTATAAACATATTTATTTCGAGATAAATAATTATGAATGCTTGATTATTATTTAAAGGTACTGATGTAGATGGTTCTATTATTGAAGTGGTTTGGGCGAAACCTCGAGATAATGCCTCTCGTTACGCCGTTCGACTCCGAGGAAATTATGGCAGTAATTATAATAATTCCAACAGCGTTCGTTTTTCTGGGATGAATTTTAACGGCGGTTTGGATTCTCACAACATTCCTTTTGGAGTGCACCCGGCTCAAGCAGGAGGACACTTCATCGCTTATCAAACCCCAAACAGTATTAGGTAAGGAAACACTTTTTTCCCGTCGTGTATTTAATCTTAAATTTATCGAGTATTGTGTATTTAAATACTAGGTGTATATAAGTAATATTTTGAAAAGCAAATATTTATTTAATGTTATCCGAGGCATCGTTCGATGACGTTTGCCTGACTAACCTAGATCCCACGTAGTCATTCTGTTTAAACGAAATTTCGAACTCATTATGTTATTTGCGGTAAACAAATAACCGATGATTTTGATTTATAATTTCTTTACAAATGCTTTTATTATACTTATTTATCGGTAATAACTACGGCCATGTAGGCCTATATGTAAGTTTCTGCAAGTGTTAGAACACTTGTAAGTAAGGGCCACTTGTTTTCTTTAAAAAAATTAATGTGATCTATCTAAATACCATCAAATAAGCCAAGGTTGGTAATATTGTTTGTATATGTAGCCCATAAACTGTAGTTAGATTCGTGCTTGGTGCAGTAATCAGTATGCCAACAATTTTTAATACTAGGTTAAGCAGTTGAAAAAAATGTTTATATACTTTTTTTTCTTTTAAAAAAAAAAGTTAGTACCGGTAGCTATATTTTATGTATTGCTGTCTCAATTATACCTTGAGTAGTAGAATTAATAAATATAAATAAAATTATTTTTATGGTTGGCAGAGGCTACGGCCCTCATATGGCATCTTTTCGAAGTCGTGGAGGACGAGGTGCAGCTGGTTTAAGAGGTGGACGTGGATACTATCAGGGCACCGGTTCCGGAAGACATCAGGAGGTAATGACATCTTCGTAAATAACTATAAATATTTACTTATTAAGTTTTAACATTTATTTAATGTGCTACTATAAGATGAAAGGTATTTTATTCTTAACATTTTTTAAATTTACACTGACGTTATTTTTATGCGATTGTTTATTTATTCTGAAGTTTCGATACTTCGATTTACCGCAATCGTATTCTTTTATGCATGCTAACCCATTATCGATGATGAGGCCACATAAACCACCTAATCAGGTCAGCATGAAATTGCACGTATTAAGGTTGTAATAAACCTATTTATTTGTTGTTTCGTTAATTGGTACAATTGTATCATGGTTAAATGGGTTGTTTATATATGTTTTCTTCGTTTTTATCTGTATGTTAATATTATTGTTTTTAAAGTTAAACTGAAAAAATAAAGTATTCATTAAATTGGTGTAGATGCTGGCTGAAATTTGCCAAAAACAAGGATGGGGTGAGCCTCAATATCAAGTGGTGCCTTTTGATCACGGTGAAGGAAACCCGAATGCCTTTCAATGCAAAGTTAGTGCATTACAAATTTTTTAAGTTTTGATTTCTTGAAATTGAACATTAACAAACAAGTTTTCTTACAGGTTATAATTCCTAATTGGGGAGAATATACCACCAACAAGTCCTTTCGGTCGACCGAAGAAGCAAAACAATATGCAGTGTCTGGAGTATTGTCGCAGATGAATGCCACTTGGGAAGGTAAGAATTAACATTTTTTATTTTGTTTTTATAATTGTATATCATCGTGAAATAGTCTTGTGGTAAATGTTGTGTTTTGTATGCTTTGAATTTGCAGAGGATATAGAATTGTTCCCAATAAGTTCGAGCTTTTCTTCATCTCCCAAAAGCCGTTGAAAGCTTATAATTATTACGTAAATAGCGACTCGCTATTGTTTTAATGTGTTTAACGTCCACCTGTACTCCTTTTGTCATGCTTATGAAAATTTACCTTGCTCTCGTTTGAAAATGCTTTAACATAAATTTGCTGTGAGATATTACCTTGTGGTAAGTGCGCATCTTAAAAAATAATAATTATTGTAGAAAGTTTTATTTAACGGCTGCAATATTTATTTATTTAGGGGCTGCAATTCCTACGTATTTTGATTTGCCTCAATCAACCGCTTTATTTTCCATGGCTGGAGGAACACCTGCAGGACCAACTCCAAATTTTTAAATCTATTTATTATCAGTAATGCTTAAACCGTAAGTACCAATTATAATATTTAAGACATTTATGACGGGTACTTTTTAATTACCGGTATTTGAAATATTTAAGATTTATTTACCGGATCATCTTAGACCGGATATCTTAGACAATCTTTAAACAAATGATAGAAAAATATTAAATTATGTAACCGAGCGGGGGGTTTTTGGGCTATTGGGCGAAATGTTTAATTTAATTTGTGTTTTATTATTTGAGTTTTTGTAAACGATCATCAATAATTTTCACCAAACGTTTTCAGAAATTTCTTTTTTTGCAAATTTGAATCAACTACTTCTGCATATAAATTATACATAGGCCTATTATGGATTTATTATGTCAGTGCATGTGAAATAGTGTGACAAAACACTTGAGATTCATTTACTATCACTAGAAAGAAATTCAGAATAATTATAATTTCAAATAAATTTCAAAATAGATTTAGGTGATATGTGTAGCCTATTAATTTCTAGCTTATAAACAATTTTTTTGATAGCTTGTAAATGAATGCATGTGCATGATTTAACTTCCAAAAGAAAATCTAGAAATTCCAAATGTATATTGTAACGGATACATGATTTTGAAAGTGAAAATAATCTTGTGATTTCAGGCGCTTAATTCTTTATCAAGAAATATTTATGTAAGTTTAGATACTTTATCGCCTGAGTATCTGCCACTGTGATAAGCCTTTAAATAAGAAATCACTCAGTTTGACAGGCAGCAGCAGGATTAAAGTTCTGTATGTGCATTTGGAAGAATACTCAGAATTTAAGAGATATATCAAATAAGTTATGTCAGTGAACGTATTTATTTTTTTGTCCCTAAAAGATAAGGTTTTTTTTTTTTTACAAGAACAATTAAACAGATTATTAAGGTTAAGTTGATCGATAAAGAAAATAAACAAAAAAATTGGTGCAAATTTGTAAAAAATTAAGTGAGACCCATTAAAATTTATAAAGTATTAACTGAAGATAAAATAATTACAGTATTTTATAACCTATTATTAAAATGTTAGTGATCGATGGTTATTATAATTGTACATGTATCGGCCTACCTGATTACAGTACGCATGTATGTTTAGCCTACTTTGGTTCAAGAAAATGTTCGTTTATGCATGTTACCATGTATTAAATTATTAGCTGCTTTAATATTCTTTGCAATCATTTTCTAACGTTTGTAATTTTTAAAAATCTATTGCTTAATAATTTACACCAAATTGAAATTTTTCTTGATTTTGGTGTAGCTTAATATAAATTAGTTATGATTTAATTATTCATGTTGTTGTTATTTCAACAATAATAATTACGAACAAAATTATTGTATAAACTTGTATGAGAAAGAGATATTAATTTACTGTATGCAAATGAATCGAAATGAATGTTACCAAAAGATAATAATAATAAACAAGATTTATTCATTAACAATTTTTCTTCATATTTTCTGAGCTCAGGCCTGCCATTAAACTAATAAATTAGGATAAATTTCTAATATTTCGTTGTCTTTTAGTTCTTTTAATATGGATTCTAGATTAATTATTTAGATTTAATTTAAATAAATGAAGATTATAATAATATTATGAAACTAAATCAAAGGTCCATTATATCGGCGTAAATTTATCCAATGAAGATGATCCGGGTGAGTGAAAGGAAAAAATGACGTCCCCGGTTCGTTCAAAATTATTGTCAGCTGATCCCTACCTAAAGGGGGGAAATCAAAGTTCGATCGGTGTTCCTTTGTCTCTTGAAATTCGCGAATCTAATAATTAATCATTCAATATTTCAGTTTGTGTAATTAACGTGAGTGCGGCGTTGGAAACTCGGAAGCTATCATACAGAAAAACTGTTGTTGTGGCGAAATTGTTACCATAAGAATAGGCTATTGCCTTAACACAAGGAGGCTACGGTGACCGGGCTCTGAAATTTGGCAAGTCCAATTTTATAAATTAAATTAATTGCGTGCTAATCGCTCAAAGTTTACTTATTTGCTGTTAATTAAATGTATACGGATCAAGAAGCTGTCCTATTTATTTGTGCGATTTATTTAATATGAATATTGCGATCGTGGTTGTTATAGGCTTATTATCCGAGTTCACGTGGCCAGTGTGTGTGGGTTTTTTTTTTTTAATTTATACAAATGGTTGCTCGCACAAATCGTCCAGATAAAGCACATAAAAAAACCAGCTGCAATCTTAGTACAGTAGATACCAAAATGATACAGCACAGTCACTACAGTACTGTAGGCCTACTAATATTATACTGTAAATTTAATAACAATTACGATAGTCTACAATATAAAGTGGGACTACCGTAGCTGCCTAATAATAATTGTATTATTTTAATTAAATTTATTACCGGTATAGCCCAACCGTAGTGAGGAACATAGTTTCATGATTTTCAATAATTACGTTATTTATTTTAATCTACATAATTATCCGGTGTAGTTGACGTTCAATTAGTTTAGCTCGTGTTGAACCACATAGTTGACCCGGCGTTACAGTTAATTTGTTGCTACTGTATTTCAACACATTATTCAGTATACCGGCACATTAAAATAAAAGATAGTCGAAAATAATTTTGAGAAAAATATTTTGTAAAACTTTATTAAGCAATGCGAGACTTTTTTTTTTCTTTTATAAATTATCGAATTGTACAAATAACCCCCAAGATCATCGATACATGTTATTGGTTTTTTTTTTAACGCAAGAGCCTAGAAATTTCGCGAGCGCAATCGCTAATTTTTTTCGGATCGTTTACGTTTTCAAACTTGGAAAGGAAATTGATAATATCTAAAGAGCGAGCTATGGCGATATTTTCATCGCCGACTAACAGTAAAGTTCCGAGAGCCACTAGCGAACGAAATTGCGCTTCGCGATCTAGTTCAGCCTGGAACCAAGGAGCGAGAGTTAATAAGCAATGAGAACCCATCTCTTCTTTATCCGCCTCGTTCAAATGGTTAAGAAGCACGGAATAGTTGAGCAATACCGTGCTGCACGCTATTTGAACCGCCTTGTTCTCACACGGCATCAGTTGGCTCACGATTTCGATTATCGGGTTTCGGTGTTGAATAATTAACGCTCTGCCGGCATCTTGACAACTCATGTTGCTAATTATTTTTAAACTCAAGATGCAGTTGGCTGAAGAATTCGCGTTGAAACGTTTAACGTGAGACATCAAAGCAATTATTAAAGTTTGTCCATTCCCGCCGCTACAAGACCTTCGATTCACGCTTTCGTTTCGAATTATTAAACGCAGAACATCCAAAACGGGAAATATGAAATCTACGGAGAAAAAATATAATATATCAACAAGTTAGAATTTAAGTTTTTTTTTAAAAAAAAATCTTACTGTCGGGCCACTCCAAAAGTTTTTTAAGAACTTCTTCTTGCGCATCTGAGCATGCCTTGGGCGAGTTAATTAAACTCAAAACGTCGTTAATTTCATTTTCGGATATGTTGAAAGCTTTTAAATCCTGTTGGTTCGAAAATTCTTTAAGTTTATCTTTAAAAAAAAAATAAAGGGGATAATTTTATAACTTTTATCATTTGTTAGTTTACAAAAACTGGTACAAACCTTTAATTGCATCTTTATTCGCCGCGTCAAATGTGAGAACGGATTTCAAAGGGAAATATTTGTTACTTGACGTTGACGTACTCGCCGAAGTTTCTACAACAAAGTATTATTCGTTGGATGGATAAGAGATAAAAAAAAAATCCAAGTTTTACCTTGCGTTTGTTGAGGAATGTATCGACCGCTCCCAGTGAATGGATCCGCCCCTCCACTAATCGGTTGCGAATTTGAAGAAGATATCGGTTTATATCGAGATTGACCTAAGACAAAAAATATATTATATTTCACGATTCATTTTTCTTATTAAAAAAATAAAAATTTCTCGTTTTATCGAAATTACCCGTGAATGGATCTTGAAATTCTGATTGAGGTTGACTATTTATTGCTATTCCTTTGGTATTTTTCATGATAAAATTCGCAACCTGATCCAAATAGAGCTGACTAATGTCGTTAGTTTCTAGAAATTTTTGCGCGGCAAACCATGGATCTTCCGTCACGTTGTACGGCAGCTTTAACGGTGGTAACCCTTCTTCAATGTCAACATCAAATACGTAATCGTATTCCTTCAATTGATATTTCAATAAGAGAAAAGATTTTACAACACACAAAGCGGATAATTTCACCTTTCCTTGATAAGTGACTTTATCAGACGTAGACCCTTCGGCGGAACCCAACGCATCTCCGATTTTAACCCATTTCGACTCGTCCACACTCCATTGAAACACTTCGACTTTGCCTCCGTTTCGGATCAATTTCGTTTGACCATCACGAGTACCTTTTTTTTAAAAAAAAAAAAAAAAGCTCGTAAAATATTGAATAATAATATTGGCCAGATAAAATAACAGATGAAAATTACCGGGTTCATACAAAACTTCATTCCCTGGCAAATCGCTGATTCGAAAATCTCCAATCTTTCCATTAGCCAAAGTGGATTTTGACACATCATCCGCGAATGCACTTAATTCTTCAGCGCTGGCTTGTCGATTTGTATCCGTAGTAAATACACGTACAGCACCATCGCTATAATATTATTGAAGAAAAAAAAACACGTTAAAATAAAATAATATTGCGTCATGTCAAAATTAAAAGTTAGGAACCTCGATCCGGTGACAATATCACCGTTGGAGAGGGCGGCGACGGACCACACGGTCTGAGCGGGGATTCTAATTACTTGTCGACAATCTTCATCCTTCCATACTCGCAACGAACAGTCTTCTCCCACCGAAGCAAAACTTAAATTCGAAGAAGATAAAACTACGAGGCTATAAACAAAGTTTTCGTGACCCTCATAAGTGGCTTCGCAAACGCCTGAAAGGGACCATCTTCGAACGGTAGTATCATTGGATGCCGAGAGGAAACCATTTTCGGATATCACAGCTAAAGCACGTACACAGTCAACGTGTCCTACGGTATATATTTATTAGGAACAAGGGACAATAAATACGATAAATAATATTTTTTTAATGTGGGGGAAGGAATTTACCCGTAAATGTGCGCTCACACTTTCCCGCTCTCCACATTTTGATGGTTTTATCCGCGGAACCGGTCAGCGTGAGTCCACTTTGCGAGATCAAAGCTACTGCCCAAACGGTCCCTGTATGACCGTCCAAAGTCATCAAACATTTTTTGTTGAGCCAAACTTTCGCCGTGTTATCCCACGAACCACTCACTACGGTGCCAAATTTACCAACTGTTAACGAACAAACTGAAAGAAGAAGAAAAAAAAATTAGTTGAGGTAAAAACTGAGGTAAACTGAAACCATCGTAATAACCTGTTTTGTTGTGCCCTAACAGTTTATAAATTGGAGTCGCATTATCCAGATCGAAGGCGCAGATTGAATTATCGCTACTTCCAGTGAAGACAATTCCTTTGGGATGAACGTCGCTGGGGGGCATTACACAAACGGCTGTCACGAAGCTCGAGTGCCCTTGTAAGCAGATATTTTCCTTGTACCCGTTTTCGAAGCTACATGTACATTTAAAAATGTTATGTATAAGTGTTAAGGATTTTATTAACGTAGTTTAATGGGAGAGAAATTATGAACTTACTCGATCGGAGACCAGACTTTGACTTTTGTATCTCTCGAACCCGAAACAATTAAATCTTGAGCAGCTGAAACACATCGCACATCCGATGAATGACCCAACATAGAACAACGAAGTTTATACGCCATCATTAAAAAAAAATTATTTCATTAACGATAGAGAGTGTTGTTTAAATCACAGATGATGAAGCAATAAATTCGCCGACTTTTTTGAAAGACTTTCTTCGAGCACAACCGGAAATAATCGAAACGGAAGTCATGTGTTATTTTGAAAAGTCATCAAGAAAATGGCGGATAAATTTAAAAAAAAAAAATGTTTTTTTTGAGGTAAATTAGCTTTAAATTGCAGTTTTTTTCTCGATTGCGAATAAATTCCGATTGTGTAAATATAAATAAACAATGTTTAAGGTTTTCTTTGTTTAATTTGACATATGAAAATAATAATAATTATGCAATACAATTTTTGGCACATTAAACTAAATCTAAATATAATTTTTCAATAATTTAACAATTAATTTCTTATATAAAAAAAGGAAGTCAAAGACTAATCAAAAAATAGAAGTACTATAAAATCTAGTTAAATTTGTACTCGATTTTCATTATAAATACATTGAATTTGGGCAGATTTATTCTAATTTCACATTTAAAAAAAATTCTAATGACATGTTTAATAAGTAAAACCCGTCTATAAGTAGTTTCCACGTTATTTAGTCCACTCTTCTAATTCAACTTCATCGGTAGGTTCATCTCTGCTTTTAAAGAGAACCTAAAATATTTAAAACAATCAATATTACTGTTCTGTATGTCGGGAAAAAAAAATTTAATACCCTTAATTTTTCTGGCGCGATATTATTTTTCTCACAATAACATAGAGTTAATGTATCAATTATCATCTGCAAAAAAAAAAAAAGAAAACAAACTTATAAATAACTAGGTTTTTTTCTTATACAGTACTGTATGACTGTATATTTTTAACCTTACTTCGTATAATGAGAGTACGCAATGGGCAACATAATAGGCTATTATGCATGAAATTAACACAGGGATAGCGTAGAAGTTTAAGTTTACATTCAACTGTTTAAAAAGAGTTTTTGACAATTTTGAGTATATTTTATAATAATTTTTTAAATGATTAATTTTTTTTTTTTACTTTCAAATACACGAGTCCTATAATTCCAGTAAGTATAGTAACAAAACATTTTCCTAGAAATAAAACAAAATCGCCAACACTATTTACAGCCGCTACCATGGTTGCCTGTTTTGTTATTACAAGAAATGCCTTTAAAAATGGAAAAAAGATTTAGTAATTTACGGTAGTTTTTTATTTAAAAAAAAAAATTCAATAATATTGTACCTCCTTAGCTGCTGGGCAAAAATTATCTCCATTTATGGCTATTTTGTTGTTAGAATAAAATTTTAAGATTCATTCATAATACTTTACTGTAATAGATTAATCTGCTTACATACCGACAACAGTATATGCGTTATGGCTCAAATATTTGATAAAATGCTCAAACATCCACAAGCAACAACAACAGTAAGCTTGGCAACATCTAACACAGTTGCTATTTTCATCCGTCGTTATTCTAAATAAAAAAAAACTGGATTAGAGAATTATCTTAACGAATTTTTTTATAGGAGCAAATACTTTTGTTTTATATACGCGATTATAATTCTAGGAAGTTTGAAAAGTGAGATGAGAAACGAGCCTTTTGCTACTGATCCTAAATGATAGAAGAGCACGTTTATACTCATTTTCCATAATGGACAGCGGATATTCCTTCTATCACTAAAACATTTTAGGCTTATTAATTACGAATGAATAATTTAAAACAGTTTGAAGAAAAAAAAAATTATTTTACCTCCCAAAATACCAGCTAGCAATTGTTCCGGCCATAATCATTTGTTGACAAGATAGAATTACTTCACTCATCCAAAATAGTGCAATAATATAGTACCACCACAAATATCGAATCCATGATGGATCAATGTAGTCAATTATTGAGAGTTCTGGTATCTTAAAAAAAATTGTTTAGGCAAAAATAGTTCATTGTTATAATAATTATTATTTGTAATTTTTTTTTCTTACCAACGAAAAGTTGAATTTTGAATTTGATGATTTGGTAATTTCTTCTGTATGCTTATTTGGAACGACTACATTGAAATCATAAAATAATATTGATTAGTTTTCATAAAGATTTTTTGAATCCCCATTCAAATAAAATGGTTAGAGGAAAATATTTAGAAAATCAAAAAATTATAAAACTACTCACTAGCCGTGGCCAACGATAAAACGATATAAATCCAAAATAAAAAAAATGTAAATAATATTGCCATTGTCCAAACGGGTTGAAAAAATAAAGACGGGATATCAAACATGCAATTAGCAGCTTCTTTAAAGAGAATTTCAACTTTTGGCATCTCTCGTTTAAAACAAAATAGAATAGTTAACAAAATGACCTAAAAAAAATATCCCATCAAATACTTTTAAAGGCACTTTAATAATTACAGTATTATTAAAATATATTTTAGTAAAAAAATATCTTACGCTGATCACAGTTGCGATGATTGCATAGCATAGAAACGCTCTTTCGTTTCTAGCCATGCTTTCCAATATTTGTGCCGGATCCATCGCGTCCAGCTGTTTTCTAATATCAAGATAGGTCCACCACAATAACCCAGTTCCAACTAGTATAATTATTAAATAGCAAACATAACTGTATTAATAACGAAGTTCTGGTGTTTCTTCTTTTATAACTTATACCGCAGCACGCTAATCCAACTCCGATGAAAATAATCCAAAAAACAATAGTTACCAAAAAATGAAGTATGAGAAGTAATAAAGCTGATAAAACTTAATAAAACATTTAAATTTTTAGAGGTAATTAAATATTTCACAAACGTAAATTACTCACTACACGCTACTGCTGCCAATATTATTAATTCTTTCCAGCTGGCATAAACATCAGACACGACTTGTTGAAAAAGATCAAAATCGGTTACAAATGTTTTAAAATTATAAATGATATCAGCTGTCACGTTAAACACAGATTGTGGAAAACAACGATTTAAAAGCGGGATACTGAAATAATATTCATAAAAAAGAATTAACTAAGTAAATAATTAAAATCTAAGGAGAGAGGAAAAAAAAAATAACCTGGGATTTATTGGAAGTTCAGGGCAAGACCCAATATCTTTTAACGAAGCATTTCCGCCCGTTAAAGGATCTAATTCAATATACTTCGAAACGGGGATATTGTATTGGCACAAATAAGAACCTGTGCTCAGAGCAAAATTAGCCAAGTCTGATTTTGAACGCAAAATATGGGAAGGGCACTCGTGTACGCAAATTTTAAAGCTGTTAAGATGGTCGGCAATATTAAAGTAAAATAAGTATCTACAATCCGTTCATAAAAAAAAAAAAAATTTAGCACGTAATTATTTAAAATAAACACCCTACGCACTTCTCATTTGTTAAATCCATTCCTGAATTAGAAAGACTTCCCATTTTTTCGTTGAGATGTCCGCACATGTTTCCAAAGCTGTCATATCCATAAACCAATCTCAAAGGATCTCCGTATATAATTGCAAAGGCAGCTATAAATACCTGAAATTATGTAAATTATAGTAGTGATAAGAATACAATATTTAAGTTATTTTTTACCATTCCAAAAACAAAACAAATAAAAATGATTAGCCATAGACAGTCTGTGACTCCTCGAACAGGTGTAACTGATGGATCCTACAAGTATACGGTATCAAAAATTATGAATACATGTCAAATATTTTGTCGTTCAGATCAATTGATAAACCAGTTTTACTTTATAATCCCCGTCTTCCTTGCAGCACGTCATGACAATAAAATTAAATGAAGGGGTGAAAATTAATGGGAAAGTGAAACTAGACCCGTAGGTTGAGCGCGCTGTACAACTCCATACTTGCCATTATAAAGTTTACCGGTAACTCTGCGTTTATTTTACGCAATATCTAAAAATATATAATTATGGTTTCCGGGACAACAAGTTTACATCTTGATAATAACAATAAATATGCTGTAGTTTATTTACTTAAGAATTGAGGCCATCTTCATAAACTTTTAAATTTTACATTACTTTAGCTTTGGAAAAATTAAAAACCCTTTGAGCTATGTAATTTGGTTATACGGCAAAGGGGTCATGCAAAAACAGGCAATGAACCATACGTCAACATGAATTCTATTTTTTATGTACACATTGTCGTGAAACCTATGTCGGTACCCGATTTAATAATGTTTTTGATTTAAATTTGATAAATCTAAACAGTAAATCTTTTGATTTACAAATATTCGACTATACATTTTAAGATTTAAATCAGTGGGAGAATCGCGATTGCCGCGTCTCGGTTGTAAATTTTTCATCTTCGGTCAAAAACCTGGCAATTAATTAATTTGTAAGAATCACTAGTCAAATTTCGTTAAATGACGCTAAAAATGTTACTTAAATGAAGTAATTAATTGTGATCTATTTGAAGCGCGATTCCCATCATCAAGCGTTGTGATTGTTGGAGGTGTGTGTATGCTGCAGCTTCGGCTCCACTCGTTATAAAGACAGAAGATCATGACGGAACTTTTTCGTTCAGCTTTCGGCTATTTTAGCGGAACTACAGCACGAGAAGATAATGATTTTGTGGGACAAATAATTGAACTAGGTCCATCGAAACTTCGAGTGAAGAAAGTCATCGCTGAAGGTTAGGGTGCTTTATTGTTGTTTATACTTGTGTGTCACGTAAAATCAAGGTCTCGAGACTGATTGACAGTGCTCAACTAAATTAGGTCAAATGCAAAATAAACAGCTGTTTATAGTATTTTCAAAGATCTTTGGTATTTTTATCTTCGGTTTTATTAATTTTTTTTTTAAGTACAGTTATTAAATCCTTCAATTTTTAGAAACAGAAATGTCTCGTGACATTGGTGTACGTAACCTACCGGTAGCTGTAATAATATAATCTGCTTCCCATAACCTACTGATAATTATTGTTGTTTTTTTGGAATTGGTAATAGATCAGTGTAATATTTTATATTGATGTTTTGAATTGTATTTTTTAAAGAGAGTTATAGCAATATTGTTAAAAGTACAATTTACTACGAGAAGAAATAATTTACAAATTTTTTCATTATTATTTTTATCAATTCTATGATGACATTATTTTACGAAAGAGAATAAAAGGATAGAAATACATTTGTGTGTTTATACATTTGCGCATTAATTTTTAAAGTTAGTTAAGTTACTAATAATTAGCTTAATAAAAACTAATACTTATTGTTTTCTAAATATTATTAGGCGGATTCGCGTTTGTTTTTGTGGCTCAAGATTTAAATTCTGGGAAAGAATTTGCGTTGAAAGTAAGAGAATCGTATTTTATCGATTTATCATTGTATATGTACTGCTGATTATTAAACGTGAAAAAAAATTGTTTATAGCGTCTTCTAGCATCAGATGAACCTTCTGCCAAAGCCATTCGCCAAGAAATATCGTTTTTGGTACGGTATTTTTATTATATAATATTTTGGACTTTTATTTTGAGACGTGAGTTTAACGGATTAACTATTATGTTTTAGAAAAAACTTTGCGATAATCCACACATAATCAAGTTTTACAACGCCTGCGCAGGAAAAGAAAATGGAACTCACGGAAGAGAAGAGTTTCTAATTTTAACCGAATATTGTTCAGGTTGTTGATCATATTGTTTAATTTGAATTATAGGTTTTAATAAATTACATTTGTTTTTAGGTGGTCCTTTAATTGATGTTATAAATCGCAATAGAAATCCATTTCCTTTAGAAAAAGTTGCACAAATATTCTATCAAACATGTCTCGCTGTCAGGCATATGCATTTACAGCAACCAGCAATTATTCATCGAGATTTAAAAGTGAGAAAAACTGATTTTAAAGAGACCTCTTGGTATAGATTTAGTTTTATATTTGTTATCGCTATAGGTTGAAAATTTATTAATAAGCGATGATGGTCACATAAAATTATGTGATTTTGGAAGTGCCACAAATAATTCATATTATCCGGATGCAACTTGGTCAGCAATTCAAAGAAGTCTTCTGGAAGATGATGTATAATTTGTTTTTAGTTCTAATGTTGTTAATCATATTATATATTTGATTTTATTATGTCTAGATGACTAAAGTAACTACTCCTATGTACCGAGCCCCTGAAATGCTCGACACATATAATAATTATCCTATAAACGAATCTGTAGATATTTGGGTACAATTTATTTATTTTTTTGTTATATAATAATTTTATAGTGTTTATGAAAATGTTAATTTTTTTATTAGGCTCTTGGATGTTTGTTATTTGTTCTTTGTTTCAACGAGCATCCATTTGAAGATTCTGCTAAACTGCGAATTCTAAATGGAAACTATAGTATTCCAACAAATGACACCAAATATGAAGTTTTTCATGATCTTATTCGTATGAATAATTGGAAGTTTGTTTTAATAAAATTAATTTTAAAATTGAAACAACTTTGATTTAGGCGGTATGCTACAGATAAATCCAAAAGACCGACCCACCATTAACGATGTTGTTGAAAGACTAGAAGAGATAGGACAAGCTCGTCATATTAAACTTCTTGATCCAATAATGGACTGTAGTTCAATTGTTTCCTCTAGTCCTGGTTTGTTAGCTAGTTTTAATAATAATTTGAGAATAATAAACTATTTTTAATTCAAATGATATTTAGTTGACCAATCTCACCTAAATGGAGCAGTTAGAATGGAATCGCCAGTACATCAAATGTCACCTGCACAATATCCTCAAGCTCCTGAGCATGCACCAAGTGCGCATTTTGGAGGTGCAAATGCTGGCTTTTTTACGTCTTTAAAAGGAGGTGCGGGCAGCTTATTAAAGAATATAAAAGATACGTCGTCTAAAGTAATGCAGACTGTGCAACAGTAAGTATCTGCAAAATAATGTCACGATTTGGGGTTCACTTTAGTTTCTAAAGTCAAAAGTGTTTTTTATACAATGTAGATCAATGGCGAGGACCGACTTAGATTTTAGCTACATCACATCTAGAATTGCAGGTGATACAAAAATATAATTTTACTTACGTTGTAGTTGTATATATAATTAATGTATATATATATTTTTTTGGTGTTTTTTAGCTATGTCGTTTCCGGCCGAAGGATTAGAATCCACCTATCGTAATCATATCGAGGATGTAAAGGGCATGTTAGATGCTAGGCATGGAAATCGCTACTATGTTTATAACGTATCAGGAAGGAGTTATCCAGCTGTTAAATTTAACGGAAATGTAAGCAACTGAATTATAGGTGGAAAAAACAAGATCATTAATTTTATTTTGAATAATGTTTGAAGGTTATGGATTGTAATTGGGAACACAAGCGCGCACCGAATCTAAAATCGTTGCATACAGCTTGTCAAAGCATGGTTACGTGGTTACTACAAAATCCTCAAAATATTTGCGTTATACATTGCTTGGTAAATATGCGGTAATCCCTGCTCTTTGAATAGCCATTGTTATATTTATATTTATGTTAAAGGATGGCAAAGCATCAACGGCAACATTGGTGTGCGCATTTTTAATTTTTTGTCATTTGTTCAATACTCCAGAAGATGCTCTTCAAATGTTCGCTGTTCGTCGAGCTCCTCCAGGGCTTACTCCATCACAGTTAAGGTTACTAAATTATAATTGTTGCTATGCTAGATAAATGGGTAATTATGTGTTTATTTATTATTTTTTTTTATTGAAATTTTTCTAGATATTTAAGATACATTTGTGATATGGTGACTATTGAGAGGCCGGTTGTACCTCACCATATGACTATTTTGTTAAGTTCTTTAACTATACAGCCAGTTCCTTTATTCACAAAATTAAAGTTAGATTGAAATATTATTAAATATTACATTAATTGCTAGTAGATTAATGAGCATATTTTGTTTAGAGACGGGTGTCGACCATTTATTGAAGTTTTTGTTGGTGATGATCTGGTCATTTCAACTATTCAAGATTATGAACGCTTACGGTAATTAAAAAGTTCGATGAAAATTTTATTTTTAATTTAAGTAATTTGGTTGTGATTATTTCAGACATTACACTATAACCGATCATCAAATTTCTTTTCCTTTAAACTTGACTTGCTGTGGAGATGTTACTGTTGCAATTTCTCACGCAAGAGAAACTCTTGGTGGACGAATGCAAGGAAAAGTTACCGCCATTAAAATGATCCAAATACAATTTCATACCGGGTTTATTGCTCCAGAAACGGACATGTTATCGTGTTCTAAGTAAGCTAATTATTTAAAGTTAAAGCAAAGAGTAGTTTTCACTAAGACAAACAATCTTTCAGATCTGAAATTGATGGAATTAAAGAGCCTGATCGTTACCCCGATGGATTTCGAGTTGAATTCAATTTAAGAGTTAGTGCTGATTGCAAACCCAAAGCCTGCAATGAAACGGTGGCATGGGATGAGTACGCAAACCCAGTCATGCCTCAATTACTGTTTTCATCAGAGGAAGAAGAGGAACATATTTTTTCTAGCTTTGGTAATTTGACTTGTTAATTATTATTGAACCCTAGTTACCTTAATTAATTGAATTGTTTTATAAATTAGGGCATGCTAAGAATGATATTCCTAAGGATGTTAAAAAACCGCCGCGTCCTCCTCCTCCTTCCTCGGGTGTTAAAGAAAGTGAGAAGTTTATGTCGTCTCTTGATTGGGATAAATCTGTGAACAGCAATGCAACCGAGGTTTTATTTGTTATATACTTTTGATTATTCTGGACATTATTAAAATGAAATAATTATAGATAAACCGTGATAACTGTTCTAAGCGAGACGCTTCTCCTCCAGAAATAGATTTATTAAATCTTGGTAGTTTGAAATCTTCAGTAGGTCAAATTGACACTGGAGCAAGTTTATTAGATATTGGCGATGATAATGGGGGATTGACGATGAAGGCACCACAAAGAAATCCCAGCAACTTCGATTTATTAAATTCTGATGGTACCTTTCAAACCAACCCAGCCGGGTTGAATACTGGAAAGACGCCAGACGTCTTTGGGATGGCTTTTGATCCTTTCGATTCTTCAAATGTTAAAAATACACTTAACAATAATCTTCCACAAGAACATGTTCCAATTATAATGGAGCCTAAACTGCCAAATGCTGGTCAAACCATGGACGATATGTTTGATCCATTCCAGGGCAACAAATTACGAACATCTTCGACTCAGGTAATTTACAATTGAAGAGTCATTAACAACGTTATTTATCATTATTAAAATGCCAGGACTCGAATTTAATGGGAAGTTGGGATTCTGTGTTCTCAGGCGGAACAGGTGGAAACAGCGGAGGACCAGGATTAGGAAGCGGGCTCGGAAAAAACATTTCTAGTTCGAGCATTCCTCGTAATGCTTCTACCCCAAATCTCGAGGCTAAATTATCTTCAAATGACCCATTCGCTGATTTAGGTAACTTTAGCGGTCTAGGTGCGAAAGTTACGAGTAATGGTCCACAAACCAACCAGCAGTTTGGTAACGGCGGTCAACAAAATCGGGCTTTTAATTCTCCGCCAACAGCTACTGGGCAATATTCTGAAGTCAAGTCTCCTTTGCAAAGTGGAATTCCCAACCAAGCTAATATGAGGCCTGATTATAGTCGAAATCACTTTGACAGTGTCTTCGGACAGCGGACTGGGGATCCGTCTCAACGCCCTTTTGGTAATTTTACCTGATAATTGTTAATTTTGGTTTTTATTGCTATTAATTTTTTCATTTCAGGTGTAAAACCAAAATTAGCTGAAGATCAATTTGGGGACTTGCTCGGAAAACAAGGTTTTAATTTCGCCGGAGCTAAACCGAATTTAAATGCAACGATCAACGACATGCGCAAGGATCAACTTACGAAAGATATGGATCCAACTAGACTAAAAGTATTTTATTTTTATAATCACGAAAAATCTTAATTATTTATTAAATTTGTTTGTAATGAAAGGTGTACGAATGGGTAAATGGAAAACAGCGAAATATTCGAGCGTTACTTTGCTCGTTGCATATTGTGCTGTGGGATGGCGAAAGTCGATGGAAAGAAATTGGAATGCACCAATTAGTAAATCCCAATGATGTCAAAAAATTTTATCGGAAAGCTTGTCTCACTGTTCACCCTGACAAGGTTTGTCTTATATTTTATTGTTTTTATAGTAACCGTAGATCCAAATATAATACAGTCATAATTATTATTATAATCACAGTGAATATTTAAATTAAGAGTTTTATGTCCGCGGGCAATAGCTGGCCTATTGTTTACATTGTTGCCCTGTTATAATAATTATTGCAGTATGTTGACACGACCAACCATAATTTTATTTTAAAAGATTTGGCTAAGATTTAAATCAGTTGTAGATGTTGGACTGTTATGTGCGTGTGTGTGATCAACCGTGTTAATGTGTGCGTACTTTATGACGAGGCAACAATGTAGGATTTAATTATTGACGTGCATTCTTAAAATAAATTCGTATTTACAATAATAGCAAGTCGGGACTGTTAACGAAGAATTGGCGAAAATGATTTTTATGGAGTTGAATGATGCGTGGAGCGAGTTTGAATCTAATACCGATCAACAGAATCTCTTTGGTCCGAAATAAACGAGGAAGATACTAAGCACAGGACGGCACTTATATTTCTTTTCCGGTGGGCATAGCTACTTCATTAAATGTGAGTACATTTAGAGATAAGGTATACGATCTCACGAAGGACCATTTTAACCAATTTAAATTTTGAGATCATCAGTCAACTTAATTTTTTTGTTTTTCGTGTAACATTGTGTACATAGTAGGGCATGTTCGAAGTGATTTAAAATGACAGCTTTAGTTTACACTCACTTTTACGTTGTAAAGTGAGAAGTCAGTTTAGGTCGTTATTCCCTTCTCTCTCTCATTTGTGATTTGGTGAAGATATTATTTATTATAATATAGTTGAATATACATTCCTGTAATCTGACTCTTATGTAATTATTATTATAACTCACTGCAATATTTGACTTTAATTATTTAAGTTTAAAACGTGGGACGAAAGGAAATCTGGCGAAGAAATTTAAATCATTGCATTAATAGTATTAATTATTTTGGTATATCGAGACTTTTAGTATTCCTTTAGTAACCCTTTTATTCGGCGTCATAAAGTCATTGTTAAATTTATTTCTCTATTTATAATGACAAACTACTACTTTGAATTTTGAAAACGTTAAGTAGTTATTATTGAAGACTTTTTTTTGTTGAAATTCGAGTTAAGTTAGTTATGGTATTTTTTATTACTGCTCTTTTTATGTTATTAGTCTCATTAACACTGATTTAATACTCCTAAACATAGTGATAAACCGTGGGAGTAATAACTTTTCTTTTACCGAAAGGTATAATTATTACTCCAAGGATAAACAGTTGAGCGAATATTTTACTTGCACTTTTTACTTATATTGACACAAAAAAAAGTTGCTATCTACATACTGCGTGCTCTCTCTTCTTTTAATTGAATTGAATACGTGACCTTTCAATAGCTGTTACGTTAACATTGACATTTTTTATTGATAAAAAGTTAATTAGAATTAAGAGTTGAAATATTTTGAGACTTTTGTTAATAAATTTTTATATGCTAGGCCTACAGTATTTAAAATAGAATTTTAATTTACATTCAAAATTGAAAAGTTATCATGGTTAATATATTCGACAATAATAATGTTTGCACAATAAAATAAATTAGGAAGTTAGTTGGAAATATTTTTAGTAAACCTATAATATTATATTAAGATAATTATGTAGCCTATGTTATATCAAAATTGCACAATTACCCTATATGAAAAAAAAGACAACGATTAATTTCTCCTATTTTTCTAATTTAAATTTATAATACAGAAAACTATCTACAATAATGGTTGATACTTGTAGGATAACTTATCATGGCATTGTATGCATTAGCTATGTATCATAATAATTATGACATTGTGATGGTTGTATTACTGTATATCGACAAAAACATCTATTGACAGAATAACTGTTATTCTATCGTTATTATGTAGTAGACGTTTAACGTTTCCATTGTTTATGATACAGTAATCTAAATCGGTGGAAACTACTTTTAAAATATTTTTGCGGGATTTATTTTAACATTTATCGCATTCAATCGTTAATAATTATTAAAGTTCTATAAATTAATTTTGTATTCGTTTATAAAAAAAAACATAATTATTTTTAACTCTTAAATTTTATTCATTGGCAGTACATGTATTTTAACTTTGCGATTTACTTGAATATGATAAATGTTGAGAATAATTTTCCAAAACTAGTTTACAGTAGTCAGGATCTTCTACTGTAGGGGCTTTAAACTAAATTTCTTGCCACATTTAGCTATTTTACTGCTTTAACTGTAATAGGTAACTGATACTGATAAATAGCAAATTTTTCAAGGGTTTTATGCTGTCTAATTATGTCAAGTTACAATAGTAGGCCTACTCGTTTGCTAAAGCAATTAACTTTTTAAAGGGAATTGCGGTTCACTAATTTGTCAACATGCATCGCTCAATGGCAAAGGTGAGGCTATATTGTTTCGGCTTTTATTTAATTAATTCGGTTTTTAATTATGTTATAACTTGCATCTTGGTTTTGGCAAATATATCAGATGTATTTAAAAAAAATATACATTTCAAATATGTACAAATAATTTACAGTGCTTATTCTTGTGGAAAATTAATATCGTTACTGTAATGGAAAATCTATTTTCTTTCCCTGCTGTAATTTATCGCAATTCTGTTTAGGATAATCACATGTTTAACAGAGACGTCGAAATTCTATAATTAGTAAATGTATACATGACAATTATAAATGATTTAAATTTCCAAACCGCATACGAATTATCACATGTAAATAAATATTTTTCTTCCATTTACATTACGCAAAGGTAATTTGATTCTGGTCCGGTTATTTTATTAGTATAATTAGTATATTTAATTTTTTGACTGTTACATTTTAGATTTGCAACGTTTAAATACTTCTAATTTTCGTTTTATTGCGTTCTCGTACAATATAAATCTTTGTACCGGTGATCAATAATTCTAACGAAAATGTTTATAAAGAAACAAAAACAGCCTTAAAAACCGACGACCTTTTAGTTAATAAATCTGTACATAATTTTATCGCAACGATCCGAAAATAGATAGGCCTAATTTAAAACAAAATTCATAGCACCAAACAATTAAGAAAACAATAAATTCAAAGAATGTAACTTATAAATGTAATTAGTTAGCATTGGGTAATAATTTAGAAAGCAACTTGTAACCTAGCAATTATGTATACAATACACTGGCACTTTTAAATAGGGACTTCTACAAGTATAATTTGATAGATTCTTGGTGAAAAAGTGTCTTTTGAGATGGATACAAGATCCGGCATAACACATAGCAAGCGGAGAAAATAATTGAATTTTAAAATTCTCTTACATTGCAAAATAAAAAATATTAAATATGCTTAAGTTTTTCGTTATTGTAGAAATCAAGAAATAGTTGACGTTTTAAGCGAAGAGCATCATCATATTCCAGTTGCTAAAAAAAAAAATATTATAGAACAATGAAATTAAATGAAAAGAAATGCTGATGTACATTTTGCTTTCTTTTATAATCCTCTTCAATGGCAGTTAGAAAGTGCTCATCCCTTTCAATGTCATTACTCATTTTATTAATTCCATCTACCACAGACTTTGGATATAGAGTAGGAGTCATGCTAAAGGATGGAGAATCTCTCCAAATGGCGTGTTGTAGGTTTTGAACATCTTGATTCCTTGAAAATATACGAATGTAGATAAAAATATATATATTAATATTCTGTAGTTAAAATCTTTCTTTTTTTTTAATTCTCTTACATTTCATCGAGATTTTGAATTTGATTCTTACACTTAGATTTTATTTTTTCGTTAAATTTTATTTCTTCGCTTTTTAACTGTCCTAAATAATTGACAATATTGAACCCAAAACGACCGGTAATTTTCTTCGTTCGATTCATATCAGAACTTTGTTTTTCTGCAAAGAAATTTATTAGATTTCAAATAGTCATAGTTTTACAAATATTGACCGCACCTGATAATTTCTTGCAATAACTTTGAAATTCTGTTTCAGAAGCTAATTTTGGATAGATATCGAGAAGTTTTTCCATTGAATCCTAAAAATAAATATTCAGTATTTTGCAAAGACATTGTTTTTACCTAAAGATTATTTACCATTCTTTTTTTAGAATTCGAATTCTCTAGCTGCAAGTGTTTATGAAGATTTTCAAAACAGTCATTTATATCATTTAAAAGGTTGTTTTCAATACTGTATAACCAGGAAAATAATTCCAAATTAGTATTTTGATGAACAAGTTGTTCAATTACCTATAAATATTTTTTTTTACATTTATTTAAATTTATAAAATTAATACCAAAATTAGCGCACGGCTTACTTTATCCATTTTTTCTAAGAAATAAGATTGTCGAGCACATTTCAGTTCATAACCGTCGGTGAACACTGACTCTGCCAGTCCTTTTGCTAGTTGACTAATAAGCACATTTGCTTTTTCTTGTAACGGATGTATTTTTGTCTTCATTTCATCCAACTTCTTTCGTCCGAGACGTAGTTTTTCTCTTAAACAATTTTCATTAGAGACATGCCAATAATATAATTTTACTAATTTAATATACCTTAAATTATCTCCAGTAGGAAACTTTCCTTCTTCCAAAGATTTTGTAATAACTTGAAGTCCCGTTTGCTTCGCAGACTCAATAGCGTTTATTTGTCCCAAATTCAACCACTCCTTATGCGCAATGATTAAGCTTACGGTCAAGTAAATAAATTAAACACGCATTCATTAATATATAATTTTTTTAAAAAAAAGGTATTCAGTACTTTGAATGTAAAAATTCGGCTTCTGTTCGTAGTTGCATTTCTTCGGCAGACTTTGAAGCTAGGGGAGAATTTTCATCTAAACAATCCGATGATAAATCCTAAAATTAAAAGAAAATTATTTAAAGTACCTCATAATTTAAAATTACTATAATAATTACAGTGGGGAATTGCAAGTTTAAATATGTTTCTAAAGTTTTATTGTAATTGTTTTCCTTCGATAAAATGTCGTCAATGTGCGAGTGAATGAAACGAGTTGGGTCCACATCTGATTCACATTTTTTAAGTCCGTCTTCCAACAATTTAATTATAGATTTTAACTTTTCCGCGGCTGCGGCCATCTAACAAAGCAAAAATTATTACGTGGAATTATAGTTTTAAATATTTTCAATTTCTACCTCTTTATTAACAACAGCGTTTTCTTTTAAAGCTGTTTGAACTTGGTGTTTTTCATAACGGTGCATTAACTTAGCATTCTCTAACTTCTTTTCCATATTATTATCCGAATAATGATTTCTGCATGTGTAAAAAAAAATAGTTAGCAGTTAAATTATTGTAATTTACGGTATTTTTCTGGAGTAAAAGTCTCCCAAAAAAAAAAATTATCCAGATTATTTTGATAGAAATACTACAATAGCCTACCTGGTGACATCTTGCATAACTTGTAGCGCTTCTATTTGCCTTATAGTTTTTTTCTGTTCAATATTATAAATTTCGCTACTACAAAATCATAGTTATAACTTATAAATACGAGTAGTAAGCGATTAGACCAACTTAAAAACTTTTACTTTAAGGTATTGTTTGTGACTGCAGCAACTGTAACCGGACCTTCATCATCGAAACTTAAATTATTTAAATCTCCAACTTTTCCTTCGGCGTCAAGAGCTTCTTTTCTAATTGAAACCAATTACAAAAATAATGTTTTAACTATCCTTTCAATTATTACTCGCGGTGTAATATAATTATTATTATACTTCGCTACTTCTTCGGGTGTCAAAACGTTTCTTTCATCAACCGTGTTGCAAAGCCATTCAAAAAATTCCGAATTTTCCTCTACTATCCATTCCAAACTGTTGGGGTCTAACTCTTCGATATCTTCATATTTTATCATCTTTAAAATGTCATAAAATTGTTTGGCACTCATTTTGTAAACTCTCTAAAAATTGCAAGACTTTATTCCAAGCTCAAAATTCGCAAAACATATGATTTTTGGCGCCGAATCATTTTATTGAATCCCCGCCCACAAGTGTCTACGTCAAAGAAATCTACGAAGCTTCAAAACAGCCATAAGATAAGCTTATATTTTAGGTTTATTTAAGTTATGCAAATAGTATTAATAAACACTTTGTAATAAGTTTTCTTAGTTTAATACTGTGCTACGATAGTTAGGATAGGTAAATATGACAGTGAACAATATTTAAAAATGATATTATCTCACATAATTAAAATATCTCGTGGTTCCTATAGAGCTTCGTAGACATTGTACTTCGTGACGTCACACAGTTCGAAGTAACTTGTTTTATAAAAAGTTTTTCAGAAAATTCTGAGTTTTTGGTTCATCGTAATATTCATTTTTTTAAATTTTATTTGGATTTTGTCAATGTAATTTGCCGGTGAAATCGTAAATATTATTGAAAACTTTGGTTAATCGATACTTTTTTTTTTTAACGTAGGCTGCTTTCAAACAAGGGCTAACCAATAAGAAAATAAAACGTAGAATTGAAGTTCAAATTTAATTTTGGACTACGTTTCTACAATCATGTTTACAGTGTACACTTGAAGGTATTATTTTTATAAATATTATTACCGTAATTAGCCTTAAATATTTTTTTTTTCTTTATGATTTGGTTTTCTTTTCTAAACGTGTTCGTAGATCTCGAGTACATCGAATTTCAATTTACATGTAGGTCTATATGTATTTGGTTTCTTGAAAAATATGGACGACGACAGTGAAGATTATTTTTCCCCATTTAGTTGGAAGATTAATTTAACTAATAGAATTTCGGTGAATGAAAGGTTGAAAACGAATGTCGAAAGCAAAAAAGACGCCAAAGAAAAGGCTGTCGTACGGAGCACAAATAAAACTGTCCGAGAAAGATTAGCAGAAATCCGTGTTGCTGAAAGGTTAAAAACGAATGTCGAAAGCAAAAAAGACGCCGAAGAAAAGGCTGTCGTAAGCACAAACAAAACTGCTGGAGAAAGATTAGCAGAAAATCGTGCGAAGAAAGGCAAAAAATTGAAGTCTCCTGTTTTATCTGCGGAGAAAAGCCAGACAAGTGTTTTCAAAAATAATGAAGCTCAAGGCAAAGCAGCGGTTTCAAAAAATAAGAAGTTTGCGGACGAGTTACGACAGCCCACGAAAATATCCGTCTGTCGGAAATTGTTTGATGAGATAAATTCTCCATCAAGAGCAACCGTTTCTGTTAAACCACCGATGAAGTTGAACAATAATTTTGAAGAAAATTTCACAAGAGAACCTAGTCTAAAAACATCTACGCCGTTTCAAAATAAGTACTTAATAATATATTATTAAATTTGTGAAGGCCTAGCTAATAATAATTTTGTTAAAGATATTTGAGACTAAATTACATATTTTTTTTTTGCAGGTTTAAAAATGTTCCGGTTGCTAACAAGTTGCTAAAGGAATCAAATATAACGTAATAAATTTATTTATAATGTTACTAATAAATTGATCATGATTGAATAATTTAATGTTTTTAGTGATTTTGAAAAAAATGAACAATTAAATGTTGATGAGCTGGTAGATTTCGATTGGAATATATCACTGTTTCGAAGATCTAGCAAAAAAGTACCGGTAGTTAATAACAAAGAACAGGTAATCAAGCAAATTCTTATTGAAGCTGAAGATCAAAAAAATTCTGAAAATGGTTACTAAATTTGACAATATTTATTATAATAGATATTTTTACGCTGAATTTTTTCTTTTTTTATAAATAGAAAATATCGAAGTTTTAAGTAATTTGATAACTGATGAAAAACCCAAGAAGCGAAATCCGAAAAAGACACAAGATTTAAGCAAAGGTAGTCGTAATAATATATTTCAATGATGTAAATTTATCAAATTTTATGGTGATAATGACTGTATAATTATTTACTTTTTGTTTGTTTAATAAATCTTTTTTTTTTTTTAAGGTTTAGAAAAAAATACTCGAATCGAAACTGAATCAAAAACTTTAAATACCGGTAGTCCTAATGGAAGAAAAATGTTGGAAAACGTGATTGTTGGTTCCGAAATTAGTAACGATGATAAAACGCTTAATAATTCAAGAAACTTGTCTGAAAAAGAGACTGGAAAGAACTGTATTCATTCTAACATAAATGCTATACCTTTCGAAATACCGGTGTTGGATTTGCATCTGCCGGTAAATTTTGAACCTGAGGAAAATGAAATAGGTGATGGTTTGGCTAGTTCTGGTAGCTCCACGGTTTCTTCAAGAATTATTCGTAGATCACTAAGAATTAATAAAGAAGAAAATTATGAAGGCAAATATTTCCCGAAGAAGGTGAGAAAGACCAAGGACGAGAAAAAAACGAATAATTTGAAGGAGGTTAATTCTGAACTTCTAACCAAAACTTTTGAACATTGTAAAAGTTCTAAAAAAAAGAATCTATCCAAGTCTTCAAAAGAGAAAGAATGTGAAGTTGAGGATGTAGAAAGGATAGGTACAGTACATAATTATTGAGAAAATAGAAATAAGGAGAATAAAGATTATAATTAAATTGGTTGGTTTTTAAAGCTGTAAATTTTGAAACAAGTCCTGACAGAAACCGTAATTCAATCGAGTCGCGAACAGAGTTAGAGCAAGGACCCGCAAAAAAAACGGAGACTCTATCTCCACAAAAATTGGAAGCTCAATTTATTGATAAAGAAGAAAGTAAGAATAATAAGTTAAATTTGTAGCATTAAAAACTTTTTTATATAGTTTTAAAGTGAATAAAAATTTTATTAAAAATAGTTGATTTTTATAGGTGCAAATACTGAAAAACGTCCTGTTAGAAAACGTAATTCAACTGTTTTGACAACAAAATTAGAACAAGAACCAACTGTTCCTGGAAAGAAACCAGAGAATTCATCTCCCCATAAAGTTGAAACTCGGTTTATTGTTAAAGAAGAAGAAAGTAAGAATAATATTTCAATTCTTTCTTCTTTTTGTAAGTTTTAAATTAAGAAGAGTAAGTATTGTAATAAATTTGTTGGTTTTATAGATGTAAATGCTAATAAACAGTGTGGAAAAAGAAAACGTAAATCAACTGCAAAGTTCGACCAAAAATCAGCAGTTCCTGCAAAGGAAACTGAGAACCCGTCTTTACATAAACCAGAAGATCAATTTGTTGATGAAGAAGAAAGTTAGAATAATAAGTTTGATTTGTTGAATTATAGAATTTCAAATTATTATTGTTTTAGTTATAAATGTGAACTTAGGCAAAAGTATTCCATCAAAACGTTTAAAAAGTGTTGAAAATGCTAACGAGCAAATAATTGTTTACGATAGTAATTTACGTGAAGATGTCGCTTTAAGTTAGTTTACAATAATTAATAATGCGATAATAATAATTATTAATAATGAGTATATTATGTATTAGATTGTGTTCAACGTCAAGAATTTTATACATTCGATGTTGCAAGAAATGAAACTGCCTCCGTTGCTAAAATCCTTCGACATGAAAAATTTGCGACTGGTATCATGAAGTTGAATCCTAAAGAGGAGAAAGGTTTTCGATTTACATTGGGGGATACACTCGTAAGAATTCGCTTTTTTTTTTGTTTACATAACATTCTTTCCGGTAATTAATTACTGTATTATTATTTTTTTTCTCTTAAAATTTTTGAACAGGCTTTTTGGATTTCTCGCGGAACTTTAGAAGTGACAATTCACGAAACAAAAATAAAGTTATTTGAAAATGACTCGTTTTACGTACCTGCAGGTAATATGAATACATATTTTATTTAAATAATTATATCGAGTTAGACATATTTTTTATATCCCTTTTTTTATTTTAGAAAATGGTTATAATATTGTTAATTTATCCGACTACGAAGCGATATTGGTTTTTTTTCAGTTAAAGTCATACACAGCCGCTTAGTTTAGAATTATTTTTCCAGTTTCATTTATTTCAAAACTTAAAAGTTTTAGTATTACCGAATTAATTTTGTTAATTAATTCTCTTTTTTATTTTATTATTTTTTTTTTTTTTGGAGGAAAAAATCATATCTCTACAAGAACATAATAATTTATAAATACAGTATACGTTATAGTTTGTTTAATATTAATTTGTTTGAATACCGGTTTGAATGCAAAGTATAATTTTTGACATTAATATTTAAACGCGAAAAATAGATGATGTCATTCTTTTATTTCAACAAAACCCACTCTATAAAATACTGTAATGTTTATAAATCTCCTGCTGTCTCGTGTAGCACTTGCTTATGATGAATTAGGGCGCTTAATTGAGGGACATTGAGAAGTGTGAAAGAAAAAGTGGGACGTGCGCTGGCTCAGCTTTCGTTACATAACATCAACAACAACAAAAAGTTGATTAGTTTAGTAGCAAGAGGAGTAACAGCTTGATCCTGGGCATAGAGAAGCTTATCGCGTGAAAGCATCAGAATGGACGCGAGATAAAAGTCTAAAACTCCAAACATTTATTTTTGAATAACTGCCTGTGCATTCGTCTATATTGTGTTCGTATATACGTTTGGAATTATGAAAAAGTCGCTGTCACGCGGTGCCTGCGAGTATTCTACGATGGATCAAGTCGAGTGTTGCAAGATTTAAAAATCGTGTGTAGTGGTGCTGTTAATTTGAATTACTCAACACGTGGTTCAGGTGATTTCCTCAATGGGGATTTCCTTCAAGTTCAAGCTGTTCATGGATGGATTTGTTACGCTGGCGGGTGAGTGAGTTACAGAAATAATTTATTATTATTATGCAAGTTGGTTTTTTATAACAAAATTTTGTAATTTATAAAAAAAAGTATACAGTACAGGTACTGTAGATATTGCACGCAGAAGTAATAAATGACATCACAAGTAAAAAAAAAATATTTATTGATAAGTACTGTAAAAGTTTTTAATTTTTTAAAAACTAAATTAAAGGATTGCAAAACTCATTTTAGTTATTATAAGTCGTGATTAAATAGTTAAAAAAAAAAAAAAAACATTTGGCAATTATGCACGGTTTGCATGGAAACTTTTTTTAAAAATTGAATCGAGTAACTTTTTTTTTTTTTCTTAAAAAAAAACAACTTGTCAAAGCTTATGTAACGAATAACAAAGTTTTCGAGTTTCGTTTTTGGACCAAGTGTGGAGTACATTGATATTAAGTTGCACTGAGGATGTTGGTTGTTATAGGAAATTAAGGACACTTTGATATTATTAAAGGAGGAGAATAACAAAATCGATTCAATTTATTATTATGATTTATTACATTATTATAAGTCATTAAATGTTTAAAGTTAAATATTGTATCGAATCTCAGTGTTAAATCAAGTTTATAACATTTTTTAGATAGCAAAAAATACAAAAAAAAAAAAAAAAAGTGTTACGTGATTATTATTAATGATTTGATTTTTATAAGTAGTTATTTTAGATTAGACGCACAAAAAAGTACCCTGTACTATAAGATTAGTGAGCATTAAATTGTTATCTTATCGTTGACTGTATTTTAAAGAGTAGCTGATTAATTAATTATCATTGATTTGCGAGACAAACCGGTTATGGAAATTAGTCGGCATTTTTGTTTTTTATACACCGTATAGGAGAAACGTAAAAGATAAAGAGTTAAGTTTATAAAATATGTGGATCTATTAAACCGGTGACTGAAAATTTATTTCTGTAAATTTCGAAGAAAAGTTACATTAGCTGACACACATTCTATTTTGAGGTTAATAATGTTGCTTATTTTGGACAAAATTCGCAAAAAACGAAATTGTAGTAGTTTCGAAAATACTCTTTAAAAAAATATAATTAGCGTTTAAATAATTAGTTTTAACTTTTAATTACACTGTAAGTTTATTTAAAAAAAAAGTTAATATATAATTTCAATTTTAGGAGCATTTGTGGTTTTGGGATCTTATTTTGGGTTAATTACGCCACATTATCACGGATTCTATTGCGACGATCCGAAACTTGGGTTTGTTAACACTGGCGACAGTCTGGGCCTCGGTCAATTATTCGCCATCATTTTAATCGTGCCGTTCGTTTTGGTAAGAATTGGCCTGGGGGGAAAAAAAAAAGAATAATCTGCGTTTTAAGATGATTTTTTTTTTTAATTAATCAAGTAAATTTTGGAAATGTACGCAGATAACGCTAGTGGAACATTATCGTCACAAACCATTTTGTTCCGAAAGGAAATTGCAATCCAATGCCGGAAGTCGCCAGTCAAATAATGCGAACATATCGCCCAAATGTCGACGCTCATTGTTTTGGAAATGTTCGATTCTTATGTACAGAACGTATTTCAACGGCTTACTATGCACCACTATCATAGTGGAATTTTTAAAATTGACGATTGGAGGATTAAGGCCGCACTTTTTCGATTCGTGTATGCCTGACTTTACTCATATCAATTGCTCACAAGGGTAGATATTTATCATATTGCTACTATAAATATTAAATACATAATAAATGGGTCTATGTGCTGAAAATACTGTTATGTTGGATTATTTAGCTCTATACATTTTCTAATTAGGAAATGTTTAAAATTAATTACAGTAGCGCATTAATATTATTATTAATATTAAAAACAAAACTTTATTACCGTATTTTCAACACAAGTTGAGCCTTTTATACACAAGTGATAAAACTTTAAATTAACAGTTTTTTTCTAGCAGTTCAAACTATCGAGAAAAATTTAAGTTTAGAAAATTCTATTTACAGTATTTTGATTTTTATTAGGTGCAATAATGAGATAATTGTTACATTTATTAAAAGTGCATTTTTAAGCTCATTTGTTGCAAAAACAAGTCAGTTCTAAATTTTAAATGCTTTATATAAACCTCATTTTTACATGCAAATTTTACTCATTCACCTGTTAATTTATTGGAAAATCAGTGGAAAGAATTTAACTTAAGTTACCTTTTAAAACATTTTTATTTTAACATTCACAAAAAAAAAAGACTTACGGTATTTAATAATTGCTGGACGCATCCTTTCAGTTAAGATAAACAAAATAGTATAACTTAATTTTAATGCGAGTATAATAATAATTATTGTACTGTAAATTATAGCGGAAAATTAGCATCAATTCATTAAAATTCACTTTTATTGAGTTATATCACTTTTGTAGCGAAATAATTAAGTTAATTTTAATTTCCAAACTTTTTCTAAAATAATAGAACAGTTTATTATTATTATTTTCGTAAACATTACTGATCCTAGACAACTTTTCAGACTTAATGGAAGTGCATACAGGGATACTAACTATTATAGCTGTTAAAATGAATTGAATTTATTGAATGATATAGAAACTTCAGATTTCAATCCTGTAATAAATAGGAAATTTTAGATTTTTGGAAATGTTTACAATTTACTTGTAAAATAAAAATAACTGTATTACTTCTTAATAATTTTGAATTTTATTATAATTATTATACCAAAGAAAAGAATCTAACATCTGTTGAATTCATGATTAATATCGAATGATAATTTTTATGTGTTAAGTTTGTTATTTTTGGTTTCTAATTTTCAATTGAAATTTGCCATTCGATCTTTCAAACAAAACTTTGACCTAGCACTGACCGTGCTATATGTCAAAATCAGGAGTCACTGACAGAAATCACTTAACACTTCGTTATAATAATTATATCACAATTATTAAAGTTAGAGGTCATTTCAATTGACCATTTTCAATATTATTTTTACTTTCGCATACACAATCATTTCCACGCCACTACAACGATAATAAATGAGATTTAAATGTCGGCGTTTACCACAACTAAATTAAGAGCAAATTAATTTGTTTGGAAATTAAAATACATTATTATAATAATAATTTTATTAAACGATTTAAATCATTTTTATTTCTTACTTACTTACTTTTTTTTTTTTTTTTTTTTTGATATGTAGTTTTATAACCAACTATGTATGCACCAAAGAATTAGCCGTTTGGCATCATTCGGATATTTTCAAATCATTTCCATCTGGTCATGCTGCTCTCTCAATGTACATGAGTTTATTCTTATGCGTAAGTGTTAGAATAATTTTCAGCGTAGGAGAATGATCAATGTCTTATTAATGCTAATTTTTTTTATGGTTATTTTGTATAGTTTTACATTTATAAGAATTTTATTAGTTGGCCAAGTGTGTACTTGTGTTCAGCCACTCAGGCCTTCCTCGTTTTATGGGCGATGTACTGCGGATGCAGTCGTTTGATGGACCATCGCCATCATTGGTGGGATGTGCTCACTGGAACTGTCATTGGCATCGTTTGTTCGTGTCACGCGGTAATGTTGTTTTACTTAAAATGGGGAAGCATTTGACAAACCAATTTACTTAGTAATAATTATTGCACGAGCTGCATTTTTAATTTATTAATAATGACGTGAGCAAGTTCCTAGAAAGTTAATTCTAATTGACAAGTTTATGTTGACAAAACTTGTCATAATTTATTTGTTTTTTCCTGCATTGTTGTAATTAATAGTTAATTTTATTTTATTCTTAATTAACAAATTAATAATTTATTTGTTGTATTGACTGCAGCTTATTGTATGTTTGAAGCAATGTTATAATATTAAAAAGTTTTAATGACAATTTTTTGCATGCTTTAATTTTATTTTAATTGAAGTTTTATTCAATAAATAATGCTTAACAAGATAATGATTAATTATATTCTTATCTGAAAAGGTGCAAAATCTAATAATTGAAATTTAGAACTAATAAAAAAAAAAAAAATTAATGATTATAGGTTGTTTTTTCTTTTCTTATTTAATTATATTTTTTTAACGTTTGAAAGCTTTAATATATGTGTACGTGTGATGGGTTTGTAAAGTCAACTTTTTTGCATTGCAACATTTTATTTTTGTGGCTTTGAAATTATTGAACTATTTTTATGCTAATTTTTTTAATATATTTTTCTGGTTTATTTCTACATTTTATTTCTGCGTTTTTCTAAATTCCGCTTTTGTCGTGCGTTTAATTGAGCAACGCTTTAACATTATTATTTCCTGACAATTTCATTCTTAATAGACGATTGATTTCGTAATGCACGAAGCATGGAAATTGATGAATCGTGATTTGATTAAATTTTTATTTACTTATATGATTAAACAATGTTTTTATGTTGAAAGTGTGGGTTTTTTGTATTGCAAAATTTAGGCATTTTTGCTATGCAAAATTCCGCCTTTATGCGACACTGTGTGTCCACTCCCAAAGAATAGTTGGTCGACGTACGAAAGACCCAAAATAGTCCTCACTTCTCTCACCGGAAACGTTAATGAGCAGAACGATGGAGCGATGGAGTATCGATTGACAGTGGAGGAGTCCAAACTCTCCAATAGAACCAATCATTTCGAACAGATGAATTCCTTAGAATAACAATTCATTTTTTTTGTATATTAATTTTTTTTAATGAGAGAAACAAACAAAAAAAATAGAAAATATTGATGGGTGGTACTGAATAAAAATTGTTATTATAAAAAGAAATGAATCGAATAACCTTCCATCCTCCTCCTATTTTCAATCGTTTGTCATTGACTTCATTACTATTATTTTTTACCACACCATTCGTGTATATAACAACATTAAATAATTAATTAATTATTATAAGGCTGATTGACCATTGGAATCATTTTTTTTTTAAATTTAAGAAAAATTGAAATTATTTTCGTTAGATTATTAATTGAGATTTTATAACGCAATAAAAATAATTTTTAAATACCAAATTAATTATCGGATTTTTTTTAAAAAAAATATATGTACCGGTATACTGTATATTAATTTAAAAAAGTGAGTGTATAATAATTTTATTATCTGATTTGTTTTCTTGCATTTAATTGGACGAGTGACTTGAATTCTTTCGTTGTTTAATGTCGTCCTTGGGAAGTTTTAAACGTAGACCTCAACAACAGAAAAAAAATAAAACTTTTTTATAATTATTTTTCTTATAATAACAATTAAGATATCAATAAAAATTGAAATAAGAGTGACCATGTACTGTCGCGCAATCGAAATTTTGGCCGACGGTTCCATGCATTCTTGAAATTTAAGAAAAAGAAAAAAATTAAGGAAGCGAAATGTGTGTGTGTGTGTGACGCAAATTGTTATTATTATTGGTGGAAGCATACACAGTGCTTGGACAACATTTTCATTATTCATTCTCTTGCTTTTCTATCAACTCGTTTCTCATTGCGTGGCGGTAAGCATCATCTGAAGTTTCAAAAAGATTATTATATAGGTCTAGTTAGTATTATAATACACTATTTGTTTAGGAATAACCCGTTGTGAAATTTACTTTCTTCGAAAATCTCTTTATTATATTATTATTAATAAAAAGATAAATTTTTCTCAAGGACACTTGTTTGTTTTTCCATTTAAAGGTATGTTCTTTTTTTTATCATTTTCATTTTTTTAGATGTCATTTAAAAGTAATTTGATTGATATGCATGAACATTCAAATCGGATATTTCGTTTTCATTTTATTTGAATTATCAAAATTTAATGAAAAACGAAAATGAGATTATTAAATTCAATGAGTATTATTTTTTTAAATAATTGTACGATAATATTAAATTTTTATACTACATTATTTTAAATAACGTTTTAATAATTGTGCGTTAACTATCGAAAAATTGAAATTACCGGTATTAAAAAAAAATCTTAATTTTATTTTTTGTTGAGTTTTAAAATAATTTATTGAAGACGAGATTTTTTTTTAATTTTAAATTTTTTATGAAGTTCAAGGACGGAAGGGATAGCAAATTATTGTAATGTAATTAGCGAAGTTGGTTTTTGCAATGAACTTTAAACCGGCAACTTTTTAATTTTTTTAAAATCCGTTTTTTTAAATATATTTTACTTGTAACTTTCCTTTAAAAATCAATGTCTAAATTAAGTTCAAGGAAATATCGAAATAGGGCGGAAAAAAATAAGGAAATTTAAATACTAATAGGAAAATTATTGTGTACAATCAGGATATTGTTGAAATATTAATAGTATTTAAAGCGCTTGTTATTAATTTGATTTTTATTTTTTTAAAAAAAACATTTTTAGAATCGATTTGTGCGAATTTACTAAGGCAAAATAAAAGCAACAAATCAATATGGCTCATTCAGGAAAATTGGTTTTCATCTGCTTGGCTCTGATCAACGTCTGTTTCGGGATTTTGCCAATAGGTAATAAATAATAAATTTGTATATTTATTGTTTTTATATTCACTGGCACTATAATATGTTTAATATTATTTTGATATTTAGAATTGACGAATCAGTGCCAACAACCGAAATTTGTGGGTCCTTGCAGAGCCAGCATCCCGATGTTTTATTTCGATCCAGCTGAAAATAATTGTCTTCGATTTTTCTACGGCGGATGTCAAGGGAATCTCAATTTGTTTTCATCCTACGAAACTTGCATGAACGTGTGTGGAAGCAACTCTGTATTTCCAGGATTTCTTTAATCGTATCGTTCGATCGAAGGGTATTGATAAAATTAATGTGACTTAATATATGTTCGTTGCTTTGCGCCTGTTATTTTTTTTTTCAAATTTTTTTAAAATATTTTTTTGTAAGAATCTACTGTGTAGATGTCTCTATAGCTCGCTCTACATCCTGTATTATAATACATACTTTTTAAAGCAGGTCTTTGTACTGTGCAACAATTTTGATCGTAACCAAATCAATTAAAAAACGTAAAAAAATAAAGCCATTATAAATTTAACTATTATTCATTTTTAACGTATGTTTTTATTTACTTAAAAGTTTTTCTAACATTAATACATTCAATTTAAATTATGGCGCTGAATGACATCATTGAAGTTAATGACGTCATATAAGTTGCGAGCTAGAACACGTGGTTCCTCTGCTACGGTAGAGTGCGAGTTTTGAAGTGCGATAGAAATGTGACGGGGAAAGTCAGTACAAATTAGCTTTATAATTTCGATAATAATTATTATTAATGTCCGAGATAAAATTATTACCGTTTCGACGTAAAAGGCCATACAAAACTTCCCCGAAAGCACTGCTTCCAGTACCTTTGACAAGTAACGTCGGTCATGAAGTGCAAGAGAACGAATGGCCCATATATTTTGGCGTTTTGGTGGGCAAAACGGTAAAGGTAAACAATCCGGAGCACATTGAAGCACTTCAACAGGTATTCAATTAGTTTTATTATTTAAATGATTCATTAATTACGGTATATACATTTTGGTATATTTTGTTAAGGGATTTTATGGCAATAGCAATATACCCCGTCATCGACCAAAGTAAGTTTTCACATTTCGCTTACCTACTTGTATCCTACATATAGTAACCGAGAATTTTTTTTTTTTTGGTTTGCAAATTATATTCTGTTTAGGAATGTAGTAGCTGCCGAGGGTACGACAACTGAGAGTTTGAAAATCAATGTAAAATAGACTTTAATTTAATTATTTGTTCAATACACTGTAATCAAATACCTAATTGAATAGTGTTTTAGGAAAATGATAACGTAATGGAAATGACAGATGCCCGTGAAGAGCCTTCATCTTCAACCCAAAGTCGACTTGAAATAAATGTAAAAGTTTAATTTTGTTGTAGCAATCCTAATTATTTCATTATCGGTTACGAAAAAAAAATAGGAAATAACCAAAGTGGACAAAAGTTTGTTTTTGTCACTAGAAGAAGCTTTCTTTTTATCGCTGGGCTTAGGATGTTTGTTAGTTATTAAAGACGAAAAAGTATCATTTTAAATTTTAATTTTATTACTGTCATTTTATTTAGATTTTATTTCTTTAAATAGCAACTGAATTTAGAAGAGCTTTACGGCGTCTTCGATTCTTTAGATTTTCATTTTAAACAACGTTACGTGGTATATCATTATTATCGTAGTCTGGGTTGGGTCGTTAAATCTGGTCTCAAGTTTGGAGTTGATTACAGTATACAATTTTCTTATTTTTAGGTATTAAAAAAAAAATAGATAAATAATTATGGCATTTTTATTAGTTTTATACAAAGATGGACCGCCTTTTTATCATGCATCGTATTCAGTTTTAATGATTATTGGAGAAGAAGCTGCTAATCAAGAGAAGAATGTAAATTTAACTTGGGCTTCGTTAGCGGGACTTAATCGATTATGCGAAAGAGTAGCAAAGGTAATTAAGATGACCTTTTTTGTGACATTATAATACCCGGTATAATTTATTTAAAATAATTTGCTTTTTATGATTTTCCAGGAATTAGTTTTATGTTACGTATATGAAGAAGAACAACCAGGTTCTACGTACAAACAGTTAACCGACAGGGTTTTTCGATTTGTAATTAAGGTAAATAATAGTAATTTAAGTTCAAATTTATTTTATTTGTATCGACTGTATTTTAGAATCAATTAATAAGGCGTTGGGTTCCAAATGAAGAGCGGGAAGAAAAAAAAGACGAAATCCTGTAAATGTTTGATATTTTTTAAGTTAAAATCTTCTTAATAATGGTACAAATAATCTATTTAATTAAATAATTTTTAAAGTGCAGGTTAAATACATGATTAGAGGGATTATAAAATTATGAAATTTTGTTTTAAATTGACGTGTTATTTTATCTTTTAAATATCCCACCATTGTAAATTTAATATGCTCGGTACTTTTATAACCTTTGACCCTTCTGCATCGTTGCTGCCATCTAGCGCTATTTTATTAAAGCGGCAGTCGACAACAAACTGCATGTACGCGGAAATCTCTCATTCACACGAAAATCTTTTTTTTTAAAACTTTTTAATAAAATAAAAGTTGGTAATTTTTTTAAATAACTATAAGTATTCAAATATCTTTAAGACGGATCGATCGCTTAGGAAAATTAAAAAAGATTATGGATCCTAAGAATGAAATTTAATTCTTTGTTTACCTACGGTAGGACCAAATCCATCTACAATCTGATGTTGAATATCTTCTAAATCGTAATACTTGTGTACATGTATAATTTTATGTAGGATTAAAATATTTGAAAAGTTGAAGGTGAAAGTAATTAGTAAAATGGACCGCAATAAGATGATCCCTCTTAAAAGAGGACCTAAAGTTAAAAGTAAGCGGTGATGCACTGAAATACATTACTTGAGTGCTAATAATATATTTGATGATATTATTTATTGCAGCATTGCCCTTACCTGGAGATTTTATTGTTTTGGGTAATATTATTAATAAAATTGCAGACTCTTTTCTGTTATCTACTTGCCACTTTTGGGTTAATTGACTGGTTGATTAACAATTAAGTTACACTTTTGTATACTGATCAAACAAGCCATACCGGCAGTGGCGGACACATAACCGGAAAGTTCAAAACTAGGAAATTGTATATTTTACTGAATTTTATTTTTATTTTAGGTTCTAAAACTTCTAAACAAGGTCTTGATAATTTGGACATTAAGTTAGCTTCGGGTTCTCATAAAGGGCCATCGAGTAGTGGCAATGGGGATCGAAAGAGAGAAGCAGCGAGTAGTTCTCCAACTCCTTTAGGACCTTTAGCTAAGAAAGCCAAATTGTCCACTTCATCGAGCACTTCTGGAAGTAGTAGCGAGATAAAGAAGGAAAGCAGTCGAAATGATTTGTGGGATGCAAACGCTATTGAGAGTAATATTTTATTTTAGCGCGTTATTATATTACGGTACAGTACATGCACAAGCATTTTAAATATTTTTTGATTTTGTATAGTTGATCCAAACCAGTTGGTTAATACAGTAATTGCCGCTGAAGAAATGCTGGATGCTGAAAAGTGCGAAAGGCTATTATGCGGCGCCGTGCGAATATTGAAGAATAATCGATCCAAATCTGAACCTTCTCTCTATCTTGGTTTGATGCTGCTGGTTAAAACCAGACCTACTTTATTTTGTTCAGATTATGTCACCGAGGTATTATTATTTAAAATTTAAATCGTCCTATCAATTATCTAAATTTTTTGTGTTTGTAGGCATTTAGTTCTCTTCTTAAACGAGAAGCGGGCGTGGGTCTAAAGGGAAAAGGAAATGTTTTAGTGTCATTACTGGCGGCCAACGTTATGATGGCAGCATACCACAAAGAAGAGCATTGGCCAGAAGCATTTGTGAAGGTATATTTTCGTTTTAACCGGCTTAGAATTATAATTTTGTAAATTTTATTTTATTTTTAGGTTTATCTGGAAGACGCTTTATTTGACAGAGTTTGGGTTGATCATTGCGAATGTAGAGGATTTGTAGATAATATTTTGACAGCTTTTAATACGAAAACTGCTCCAAAAAATTTTTTACCTCCTGAATTGGTTTTTAAGCCTGATGTTGGTAAGTATTTATTTTAATTAAGTTTGATTTAAATTAGAATGAAATTATTTTTAGCATCGAGTCCTCCTTCTGCTTCCCAAGAGGTTGATGACGACGCTGGAGACGTTTTGCAAACTAGAGAAGCGAAGTCATATACGGACATAATAATATTTTCGAGGTATTTTGCTTTTTATTAAGTTAAGATTTTTTAAACTATTTTCGTTTTTAATTTTAGGTATTCTCGAATGCAAGATATAATTGAAGTTTATGTGATGGACGCGGTGAGAGAACAAGTGAATAAACGGCAACCGGTGGACAATGTTAGTCGCAATTTATTGAAGGTTTTGTCGGCTACTTGCGGATTAAGCGAAGTTCGAGTATTGGTATCTCAAAGATTAGAAATGTGGCTGCAAAATCCAAAGGTTTTTTAACCATGATAATATGTGCAATTTATTATACAGTACATGACATGTATTGATAAATGGCTTAATTAATTCTTTAGTTGACACGACCTGCGCAGGAACTTTTACTGTCCGTTTGCATCAATTGCAACCAACACCATCAACAAGATTTGGAGGCTATCGGTCACTTGTTGAAGATTCGACTTAAAACGAAATTATTAATTAATCATTATTTGCAGTGTATAAGGTTAAAAACGATTTAATTTAATTAAAGTTGATGTATATATTTTTAAATTTCTTTATGTAGAGAATTGCTGGGCCAGCATCCAGAAAATGTGGCAACCTCTGTGAAAACAATTATTTATAATGAGCTATCAAACTCTCGGAATCCAAATAATATGGCATTGTTGGCAGTGGTCTTTCAGCATTCACCCGAACAAGTTGCAAAAGTATTGATTTATGATATTTTGCAGATAAATAAAGATTTTTAACACTTGTTTTTTAGATTTTATCTGAAATCTTTCAGGAAGTTTTAACCCATAAAGATGATTATTTAAGGGCTTTACGTGTTTTATTTCGTGAAATTGCACGTTCTCTTCGTTACGAATTAAATTTCCACGCTTTTTGTTTGGGTTTGATGCAAGAACGCAAAGAGCTTACTATAAAAGACATGGAACAGTCTCTAAGGGTAAATTTTAAATGCATTTTTATGATAACTTAAGTGTTAATAGTTTGATTTTTTACAGGATCGATGGTTCTTGTCTGTTACCGATTTAATAACGTTGAGTATTTTTCTCGGAATTACTCCAGCAGTTAAAGAAGCAGCATCAGCCAACGCGAGAGGAGATAAAAGAGGTAGATAATGCTTTACTTTCCATTTCTAAAACAAACGGTTTTAATTCTATGTGTTTTTTATAAGATGTTGCAGTTCTCCGTAATTTTCAAAAGCAGGCTAGTGAGATACAAAGAGATGCTGTTTTGTGGATTTATTTAATAGTTCCCAAATTTCTCAAACCTGGAAAAAATGAATTTATGCATTGGTAAGTTATTAATACTTATGATTTTAAATTTTTTTAAGTAATTTTTTATTTAAAAAAAATAGCTTGCATAAAGTATTATTTATGGAACAACCAGAACATTATTACAACAAAGACAATTGGCCTTCCGAAGCAGATAGAAAGTAATGAATAAAATTAATTTTGTTATATTAAGTTTTAAAAGTGTTTGGCTGTTCAATGACGTGATTTTTTGTTTTTATAGTTCTATGCTGAGATTATCATCAGAAGTACCTTTGGCCGAAGATACAATAATGAAATTATTAAAAATGGGATTATCGAAAGATCATATTTTAAATGCTACAGATTGTCTCGAATTGGTAGATCAATTAATTAGACGCGCAGCTGCTTCATACTCAGATGGTAATTTGCATTTATTTTAAACTCACAAGTTTTTTTTAACTATGATGGAAATATTTTAATAGATTTTCCAGTTCTTGATTTCCAAAGCGATGAGATTTTTGAAGCATTGTTTAGTTTAAGTGTATACAGACATCCGGAGAATATCGCTCTTCCTTCTGGGTATTGATTCTCTTATAAGTTTTTTTAAAATTCATGTTAATAATTAAATTTTAAATTAGATATCAACCTCCATCACTGGCGATTTCTAATTTATATTGGAAAACGTGGACATTGCTACTAATCATTGCTGCTCATAACCCAAGTATAATAGGTAGCATAGGTTGGAATGAATACCCTACGTTAAGATGCCTAATGGAGATGTGCATAACCAAGTATATTTAATCATTTCTGTATTCTTTATATTGAATTCATAATAAAATACTTGTTTTAGCCACTTTACTTATCCTCCACCAACAATGGGTGATAACGTTGAAGAACTTAGAAGTAAAGAAATACAAGTAATACGAACATTTTAACAAATTTGTATTTTTGTTTGTGAAACAAGCTTTTTTTTTAGATTTGTCAGATTGAAAAACAGGAAATATTAGAATTTGAAAGTCATCTTGCATCGGCTTCTACTAATGTAGTTATTAATGAAAATAATAGTTTGCTCCTTTCTCAGCTCGTAACGTTCGATCCAAGGTGTGTCTAAAAATGTTTCATGACAATGTTTAATAATTAATATTTTAACTGCAATTGTTTTATTTTTCAGAGGTTTTAGTCGACGACCACCTTCGCAAATCGTTACTAGATTGAAATCTTTAAATCAAACTTTAAAGTTGGGACATTTTCTTTGTAGGACACGAAATCCTGACTTTTTACTCGATATTATTCAAAATCAGGTAAATGCTATATTTGTGTTTTTTTAGAATTGGTTATAAATAATGCTTTTAAATTTAGGGAGCTTCACAATCGATGCCTTGGTTGGCCGATTTAGTGGAATCTAGCGAAGGTGCGTACGATATGCTGCCAGTTCAATGTTTATGCGAGTTTCTCCTCAATGATGGACCGCTGAGCGACTCAGTAAACGATGATAAGGATGATTCAAAAGCTGATAAAGCAAAACGGAAAGAAGTAATTGTGCACATTTAATTACATTTGATTTCTTAAATATAAAAAAAAAACTATTTAAAGAATTCATGACTAAATATAAATTAAAACGTTTTCAGAAAAGCAAAAAACAGCAGCATTTACTTCAACATTTGCGAGAACTTTTATATAACGAAGCTCATTCAGCTCAATCAACTTTGGGAGTGTTAGATTATTTTTTAAGGCGGTTAAGCTCGCAACAAAAGTCATCGCGTCAGCATGCAACTAAGGTTAATTCAATTGCTTATTAATTTGTAAAATTTTAAATACTACAATGAAGAAAATTATTAATTATAGGGGTTATCTGTGGTTCTCGCCCCACCATCCACCAAGGTTGACGATGAAGATGATGACGAACTAGTAGTCAACGAAGACGAAGCTTTTAATAAGAATACGTGGTTATTAAAGTATTTGCCAACTTTGCCTCATTTTGAGCTAATTAAAGGATCTGCAGCAGTTGCAGTTAGACAAGTAAATTTTTACTTTTGCAAAGTTTGTCAAATTTATGAAGTTATTTAATATGTTTGCACAATTAATCTAAAAGGCTTGTTTGGTGGAAAATGATCACGTTGTTATATCGGGTTATATTCAATTTTTATCAGAATTCACTTCGAATGACCCTCTTCCAGATTTGTTAGATTTGACATTGGTAAATGCGACTATTTTAAGACTTTTAAATTGAAAATAATATATTTAATGAATTGCCTATTACTTTACTTTAGGATATTGCTCAAATGATTATAGAAAGAACTACTATTATGAATTTTTTGCTTCCGTTCACGAATGAAACAACGACAGAATCGACTGTGTTAGCCTGTCTTATGGAAATATTTGTAAAATATGTTCGTAAGGCGAGAGAACCAAGTCAAGAAGCGTATTCATGGGTATTTGTAACCCATTTCTGTTATAATATATTTAAAAATGTAAATGTTCGCATTTTTTTTACAGTCGGAAGCTCAAGATCACATTCTTATTCAGTGGGCTACTGGCGAAGCGGCTACGATGCATATTTTTGTTGTTCATGCAATGGTTGTACTTTTAACCTATGGCCCGCCTTTAGGTATCAAAAATTAACGATACAAGTTTGTGTACCAAAGTTTTAATTTTTGATATTTTAGATTCTGAATTATTTGACGAGTTGTTAGAAATATGGTTTCCAGCAAATTCTCCTCCGCCTCAAGCATTTTTAGTCGACACTTCAGAAGAAGCACTGCTTTTTCCCGATTGGCTAAAGCTAAGGATGATTCGATCTAATGTGTCTGAGCTCGTTGATGCTGCTCTTAAAGATCTTGACCCATCGCAACTTGTGTTGTTTATTCAGTCGTTTGGAATCCCAATTTCTAGTGTTAGGTAAACTTTTTTTTTAAATTAATTTTAAGCTTATTTCAAAATTATTAATGTATTTCTTTTTTATGGATTAGTAAATTGTTACGAGCTTTGGACGAGTCTGTTCACTATAATAGTGAACTGGTAGAACAAGCTGTAGTTGATAAAAGCTATATGGCTAAACTGGTCGAAGTTCAACAACAAAGGGGAGCTCAACACGGCGACGTTTTTGCGCATTATTTGGGTTTGCAAGACTCTGAAGAAGAAATGGAAGAAAATGATGAGTCTATTCAAGAAACTAACGTGCTTTCTCGAATTAAAAGATCATCTCCGATAGTTGTTATGCCTCAGCCTAAACTTATCCCAGCTTTAAATCAAGAAGATGTTTTTGATAAATTGGTTGCTATTTTTGAAACACAAGCAAGTGGACGACGCACTGAATCAATCGATTTGATTAGGAGTATTCAAAAGGTTGGCTTAATTTTTTCAAATATTGTAATAATTGTTTTTTTGTCATGTTTAATTTTTTTCGTAAAATTTAGTCGATTGCGAGCGAAATTCACAAATCGATGCCAGAAAGAACTATCACCAATCAATTGATTGCGTTTTTGTCGACAATATTTGACGTTAAAAACGGACCTTTACTATGTGAATCACTCAAGAAAAATCACACATTTTCCTGCCCGATATTTCGGTTGCTGATAACTATTTATGTTAGTAAATTTAAATTTGTTTCGCTTTTGCTTCATTATTAATATCATTTTTATTTAGTGTAAACCCGAAAATGCATCTGACGTTTGTTCTATAAAGTTTGTAGAAATCTGCAAAAAAATAATAGAATACTCTCAGGATGGCAAAACATCTCCGTTAATATCGTTAATCGGGCAGTGCAGGTATTTATCTATTAAAAACATCGAATCCAATACAGAAAAAAGTTGGAATCAAATTTTAAAAGACATCGATTCTTCGAATTATATAGATACGGCTTTAGTTAACAAAAGTAAGTTTTTAAGTTGTTTTTTTAAGTAATAGTTTAAATTACATTTTTTAAATTATAATATAGTTATCCGAGAAACAGTTAGGTGTTCTCCTGGCTATGTTGAACAAGCTATTCAAAAGTTGATCCACAAAGCAATAGAAAAGACTAATACTAAAGCTGTGATTACGGCGTTCACAGAATTTTTAGAAACGTCGGAAAAAAATTCTAGGTATTATTTGAATTTTCTGTCTTAACCAATTTTAATAAATTTTTTTTAATTAATTTTTAGTTCTATTAATAATTTGGCAACTGTCAGGCTGATTTTAGATTGCTTAGAGTTACTGGAACCAGAAGTTATAAGCTCAATACCAGAATTACAAAACCGTTTATTATTTAAAACCCAAATGTTCGAAAGAGGAATCAATAATAATTCGAATTCATCAAACGATACTTGTCGACCATATTTATTAGCGTCCTTAGTGCACCAAACAAATTGGGCGACTTTATCAAAATGTATTGATCTTCTATTGACTCCTGATGGCGATAACTTGGAAGTCAAAGTCAAGTACGTTGCCTAATTTTTTAAAACTGTTGTGTTACTTATAAATGTGTTTTATTTTTAGGCACGATCCGATAGTGGTTTTAGATTTTTTGTGGACTTGTATATATATTCCAAAGATTTGGCAAGGACGTGATAAACACTTACCTAAAGTTTGTTGATTTTTTTTTCATGTCGTTGTTACCGGAGTAATATTTATGGCTTTTTTTTTGGGACTTGTAGCATTATACCGAAGAAAATGTTCTTGGATTAAATGTTGCTCAAGTCATTCAAGTGTCAAATTATATTTTAGTTGCCGTAGAAAATTATTTAAAAAACATTGAGAAAAATGGTGATACGGCGCCAAAACATCGCCGAGATAAACAATATCAAAATCCAATTGTAGCTTATCTACCGATTTTAGTATACAATTGTAACCAACATAAAGAAATACTACGAGAACTAGTCGACTATTTAATCTCTCTCACGGAATTAAATGGACCACAGTGAGTAATATTTTTTGTTTGTAATTTTAAAATCGGTAGACTTATTAACTAAATAATTGCTTTCTTAGCGCGAAGAATGCTCACGAATTGTTACTTCATCTTTATCGCCAAATTCCACACCTAATTGAGTTTATTGATAAACCAAATGTATTTTTCAAAAATTCATCCTGCATCAGTAATTTTCCAAGTCAGGTATAGATTAATGTTGATCAAATAAAATTATTTAGTGTTGCAGCTAAAATGTGTCGTTTACATAAAGCTGGATAGCGTTTCACACTCTTTGTTGACAACTATGGCGGATACTGAATCCGTTCGTGAATGGAAAGAAAAGAAAAAGAGCGTAGAATTAGCTTGTCGAAAAATGGCTTCTACTCATCCAATTCTAATGTTAAGGTAATATTCATTCTTAAAAATTCACGAAACATTTCAATTTATATTAAAACTTTTTATGAAGGCAATTGGGCATGATTGCTTCTTCGCTACGTGGACGAGTGCAATTTGAATTCACCATATTTCGTTCTCGGAATCATTTGGCGTATTTTAACGGCATACTTTCATTATTAGAAATTTTTCAGCCATATCTATATAGACCAGAATATGGAACGTGGCTCGAAGATGTTTTCGACTCTTACTTTGATTTAATTAAGGTAAGTTTAATGGCACCATTTATTTATAAATTTTATTAAACGTTATTTTTTTGTGTAGACTCATGGTAATCAGCGCAAAGAACTGTCCGCAGTTGTGATGAAATTTCTTAACAGTTTAGTGGATTTCATGAGCTTTAATACTCCACGCGCGACGAAATACCTCCAAAAGCACGTTTCAGTGTTAAATGAACTATCAATTGTATATTCAGAAAATTCCGTTTTGAGTTCCATTATATCGGCTATTTCTCTCCCTCGACATGTGACATCTTTGAATGAAAATCAAGGCCAATCGCCGCCGCCAACAACGACATTTTCACCGCCATCGTCTCAAATTATTTGGACTCCAACTCAGTTGCAAAGTATAGCTTTGCGATTGACTAACGTAAACAATTCGGAAGGTAAATTACGTTTTTTTTTTTTTTTTTTTTTGAAAAACAATAGTTTTATCGATGAATTTATTTCTTAGATATTTTATTGGCCTTACACGAACTTGATGGTATGTCGATTAGAAAAGTCTCGATTTTGGAATATTTCCTTGTAAGATATCTTTGCAATGAATAAAAATATTTTTTTTTTTATTTTTATTAATTTAACTGACATTTTTTGCAGGATGACCTAAAGCGTTTAATGATTCATCCAACTGAAAGCTGTCGTCATTTGACCCTCAATTTAATGATGAAACTGATTAAACATAAACCTAGGTAATAAAGTTTATTTATTTTTTTGTAATTAAAAAACTTTAAATTAAAAAATAATGTTTATTTATGTACCTTATAGTTTGGCAAAATATTTTATGGACGCTTTTTTGACGTGTTTAGAAAGCGATCACCTTGAAATAGTCACTTCAACTCTCGAGAAATTGTCAGAATTCGTCTTATTATGTCAAGGTAGCAATTTTAAAATTAATTATTGTATGATTCTAAGCTTCATTCAATTTTTTTATTATTATTACCATAGAACATGCTAGTGTATTATTACAGAGGACGTTTTTATTGAGTTTAACCGGAAATATCAACACAGCTCCTTACCTGGGGGAAATGATAACTATTTTGAATATGCAAGCAGGGTGCTAAAACATTTCGGACAAATTTCAGATTGGAAACATTGGATTGAAGAGTAAGAGATTTTATTTTATTTATTTTTTTGTTTTTACAAATTGCGATAAATAAATATTTATTTACGCTGTACTTACATTTGGATTACTATCCAAATCTTTAAATTTAGCGTATGATAGTGGTATATTAAGACCTACTAGTGGTCCAAACATACTTAGCCAACTAATAATGTAATTTCTGAAACAAACAATCGAGTTTGTTAACTCAGAAATAAATTATTTAAGGTTATGGTTCAAAATGTTTACTTCGGGTCTGATAATTCAATTTGGGCCATCAGTGATTCCGTTTGGCAAGGATGAATCCAAAAATAAGGCTGGCCTAGTAAGGGATGTTCCTTAAAAACATAATTTTAAAGTGTTCAATAGTAAATGTATAGTGGCGATGAGAGAGCATTGGTTATTCACCTGTTGAGTAATAGCTCCCCATCGATTGCTATACAATTCACTTTGATATTCATTAGGAACTTGTTGCCACACTTCTTCTAGTGATAGTAAACGGCCATCTGAATAGAATCGACAGCTTTTTTAGATTAAAATATATATATATATATTATGTATAGTAATATTATCGTCGGCTTTTTTGAAAACATTACCAAGTTCAATTTTTTTCATAAATTGATTTAATAGAAACAGCTGCTGCGCAATTACGGTTTTCAAATTCCCTTTTTTTTTTTCGCCCCAAAAAACTTAAATTGTGGAACTTGTTTATCAAGAAACCGACGCTATTACTGTACACTGTATTTATTAATTATTTGCCAAAATGATGCATGTTGAAGTATAGCACAGGAACGTTGTAACTATGGCTATAAACCACGTGATAAACTCGACTTATCGTATTGTGGTCGTCTTTATCCGCTTTAAAACATTGTGTATCCACACACTAGAAAAATACAGCAAAATTAGATATATAAACAAAAATAAAATATAAACCGTGTATTAAATTACGTCATTATTAAAGTAAATTAATTAACTAGAGATTTTTTTTAAAAAATTATTACCGGAATTGATAATTATAATTGATTCTACATTATAAAAATATGCTTGCAATTTACATTTTATAAACAGTTTTAATTCATTATCTTTTTTCTGTTTTAAAAAAATTAATTTTCTAATTAAATGAAGTGGAAAGTTAACTTTTTCTAATACCGGTATAAAATTTATCGATACCATATATTAATTATTATTAAGCCTAAATAAATTTCACCAAAATAATTGTAGTACCGGTAATTATTTTTAATAATAATTGATAGCTCGAAGAAATTTTGATTTTTATAAAATCTTTGATTCTTATAAAAATATCTACCGGTACCAATGTAATTTTAAAAGTTAATTATTAGTTTGAATAATTTTTTTTTTCCTAAAATTAATTTTTTGCTATTTGTAACATAATAATAAAAACGTTTCGTGAAGTCAATTAATAAACGTTATAACCGTAAAGCTGGTTTATAAATTTCAAAATACTGTAGCCCTACATTGTACAGTATTGAAGAGCTGAGACTGACGTAACTATTCAGTATTTCCCCATTCGATATTTGATTATTTTATTATTGTTAAAAAAAAAAAAACAACTTGTCACATGAGTAAAGCGAGCTACATGTAGTAGTATAATAGCAACATACATGTAGTAAATAATGTACAGTATTGACACTCCGTTTAGAACATTATAAACTACAGTATTAATAACTTGATCATTAGCAAAACACAATATGTAAATACGCCAGTTTTCGTTTATTAAGTAGATCCTCATTTTAATAATCAAACAAAAGTCACTAAAAAATAAAAACTATTTAGCCTACTGTATATGACATGAATAAAAAAAACTTTTTTTTTCACTTTCCTCTATATAAATTCAACTTTTAATTATTGAACCTTTATCGATTAGTGATAAAATGTAGGAATCCAAAAAGTCCCATCAAAAACATTAAATATGTCATGAAGGCTACTTAGTAAGTAAGCTCATAGAGGAAAAAAAAGTTGTGCGCAATTTTGAAAAGTTGTTATTATTACTGTAATGTATATGGAAAAGTTATGGACATTACCGGGTGCAATTAACGAATCTTATAAAAGTTATTGAGTTAGTGGTACATATTTATGGTAATTTACAGAGAGACTTAGTGCATGGCTTATAATATTTTGTGTCGTCAATGTATAGATATGTTCTCGAGTATAATACTCTCGATTTACACACACATACATACATACACATTGAGTGAGGTAGATCATTATTGACTTTGGAACCATGACAACGGCATTACCTGCGTTTTCGCTTCTTCTTCGTCGTCTTCTTCCATGTCTTCTACAGCTGCACTGCCGCCGCTCTCAGTTGCTATGGAGACACAACCTTTGTCAGCTACCCTATCAATCGTTCTCTTTTCCAAAAAAGAGTACCCCGCTTCATCCTGAAAATCACGCCAGTATTAAGATTATAATTTTAGAAGAAGAAAAAAATATTTTGTGAAATTTATTGATAGGTGAGAAGCGCTTGGTCAATTATTTTGGACATTCCAATCGATTTTTTTTTAAAAAAAATTTAAGAACGATTAATATAATTTTTTTTTAACAAAAAAAAAAAAAAAAAAAAAAAAGAAGAAAAAAATGTTTTTGAAGAAATGGGTTATTTATCTGTAATGGTTTTCTAGGCAAAATTATGTAGAAAAGTGTTTGATGATGGTTATACATATTAGGAATAGTTAGTTTTTTTTTTCTGGAGTTGTTGTTGGGTAGGAATAAAAGTGCAAATCTTTGTAAAAGACATTAAAAGTGGCGCCAATAGTTGGATGACGCAATTTATCTGGGGATGTACAGGAGGACATTGTCTGTGATTGGTAGTTGGCATGGCAACCACATTTGCTGAGATGGAAAGGTCATCCAATGCCGACTACACTACTATTGATGATATTACCCTCATAATATACAGAAAATAGTTTTTGGATCTTCGCTTTTTCTTTTATTTTTTTGAGAAACTTTGTTGAGAGAAAGGACAAAATGTTTTGTGGTTATTGGACTTCTGGACTTTTTTTGATTTTTATCTTAGTGCGCATGTGCGAAATGATTTTAGCACTTGTTGACCACTTGTTTTTGCTCCAAACTTTTAAGTTTTTAATATTAGGTAATACATTACGCGATTGTTTTTGAATAAAAGAGCGGGAACAAATTTAAAATTTTTTTTTTTTTTAATTTCATCTTTATAAATACATGTAATTTTAAAATTTCGTCTGGAGAGTGGATTTCCAGTAGTAATTATTATATTAAATGTCTTCCTTTTGGAATTCTTAACAAATTACGGGACTAAATATTTAATTAAACTTATTAATTTATTGTTAACAAATTTTTGTCGGTGTCAAGTTTTTCATTTTTTATTTTTAAAAAACCTATTAGGTGTTAATTTTTAAATAATTATTATTTACATGCAAGTCTACGTGTTTTAGTTTGAGCCAAAAAATAATTTTTTTTGTTGTAAGAAAGTGTACAGTATATAACTATTAAGTATCGTGCACACATGCTTCTTGACGCGCTACAAGCTGAGCTTCTTCCCCCTAAATATGTCGTCACATCCGC
>JAQGAZ010000602.1:0-52723 GCA_034692225.1 Polydesmus complanatus | reverse complement strand
CACCCCCCCCCCCCCCCCCCCCCCCAAAAAAAAATTGTTAGCTTTCCGTGACTACTGTATTTCTTTTAATCAAGCGCAGCAATTTTTATCAGCATTTCTCGTTGTCTCTTTTCACTCGTTAAAACGCACTAACACTCGTCACTGAGTTTACGCCTACAACTATAAAATAGCAGCAGCGCCAAACCCAGTCTTAAGCCATTAAAAGTTTTCATTTATTCGCAATTTATCTCTGCCTTTTTACTCAACACATAGACGTAACCTAATATAGACTGGCTTCACTAATAATTCAATGCTTCTGCGATTTCTATCGCGCGATTTTTTTTTAAACGCAAACGCGTTAATCGCGTTAGAGGAAAGTTACCTGCATTCTTCTTTAACAATCCATACCAAATCTTTAATTTATTAATGAACTGCATAACATTTATACCATCGGATTAAAATCTCTGCCGCGTAAAGGAAGCCTGATTGCCACGCGAATGATGCTTCAACGCCCTCATAAAACATTTTGCTATCCAAGTACAACAGTACCATTTTATAAGCGCGTTTCAAAATTCAACTACATTACTGTAGTTTATTTTAAATAGCTTTAAAGAAGAGTAACATGTTAAAACAATCAATAAAGACAACTTCGATACAAAAATCGGAATTGTGTGTGTTTTTAATCGCCAAATAAAAAATAGCAATTAATCTAAATCTTTGCATTGATGCGGCGGAGACAGTGTTAATCCGGTGACAGATTAATACGAGATGAAGTGCGTGCTGGTCGCTTTCAAAAAAGAGCTTATACGCAGAGTGAGAAAAGGGCTAAATGATACCACCCACTGCACTTTGGGACACGGTAGTTTTATAAAAAAAAAAAACTCCGTCGACGACAAAATGAAAGGGTTGTGCAACGTTTAAATCCTAATCGACTCCTAATTAAACGCCGCTGTTTCATAATCCACACCTCTTTATTCTTAATTATGCGGCGCCATTAAACTCGAAAGATTCGATCAAGAGATACTTGGCCTCCACACTCTGCGAATAGAAAGAATCAGAGTTTGGAAAGAACGAGCGCTAGACAGCGTATAAACGCCGTTGTTATTACAAGAAACAGAGAATCGTTCACGTTTGGTAGGTTAATTAGCTCCATAGAAACAGTATTTTAATGAGGTATTTTTCGAGTGAATTGGCTTCAAAAGAGGTCAAATCAACGTTTTAAAAACTACAATAAACCTCGTCGATTTAAAGGACAATTAGTTTGGATAATTTAAATTTTTTAAAGAATGAATTTCTTCAAAATTTTTAAGAAATTAATTAAATTGTAATTTTATTTAAAAATAAAAAAATGTTTAAAAGATTGTATTTACTGTACGGTAAATGACAAAAACAATAATGTGAAACAGTTATGCAGGCAAACCAATTGTTCCATAAATCGTCAATCGTAACCAAATAATCTATCCCTTGCCCTGTGTAACTTTCAATTTACAGTAAACAGCTCCGTGAACTTGAACTTAATCGTAATGAATCACTACAGGTTTTAAAGTGGTTTTCTTTTCATCTTGCAAAAAAGTTTAAATCTCAAATCGATAACTCTTTTTAGTACGCAAGAAGAAATCAAATATATAAAATAAATGGTATAAAATATCGTAGTTTTAAGATAGAATGTTCCCCTCTAATTATCGGTAGTTAAGTCAAATGTTTGGCCTATCAATTACGCTTATTTTACAAATTTAAGAATTTTTCAAAATAATCTTTTAAATATTCAATTTTTCGAATGATCAATGTAGAAAAATGGAAACGTGCGATGTACAGAAAGAGTTGGCATGGCAGAATTAATGTCAATTTAAAGAATCGATAAAGCACATTTTCCTAATAAAGTATTTCGAAATCATGTCAAAATAGAATGATGGAAAAAAATCCTACATTTTTTTGTCCATAAATCCTAAATTTAAGATCAAAAACGAATTGAAGTGCTTGCATTAACTTCCAGGAAAATAAGCAAATAAATAATAGAAAAAAAAATTCGATAAGAACAGTTCCATGGAAATAAAAAAAAAATAAATCTTAAGCCTCAGGGTAATCTTTACGAATAATTTCAAATTTCAGCAAATATCAACTGCGAAACTTAAAATTTAAAATATTGATTTTTTTTTTATTAAAAACAATTTCTTTACCCGAATGGCATTTACGGTGCCATCTATTTTCTAAAAATAAACTAAAAGCCTTGATAATGCAGAACTTGTTATTAATATTCTTTACAGAGATAATGCTCGATGTGAAATCAATATACATGTAGGTCTATAGTAATTTATTTCTTTTTTTATACCGTACTTAAAAGCAAGCAAAAATATCACTAACAATAAGAATAGTAAACCGGAAGTTAACTTACAGAAAACGATGATAGGAGTTTGTTTGGTGAGTGGGCTTCCTCTTCCGCCCTCCATGGCCTCGTTGCTCGCCTCGCACCGGATGTTCTCTTCGTCGTCGAATCGACTAGTTTTGAATGTCAAGGTACTGTGCGACATAAAAGTCCCTCCCACTTCCGGTTCTCGGGTGAGTTCCGGCTGCTCGTCCAACGCTTGTGTGCCGTTGTACCACGTGATCTTCGCCGCCGGACGAGCACCGCTACTCACGCACTTTAAGCTCACTTCCTCGTCTTCGTTCACTTCCGCATCACCTTCCAGCTCCAAGCTACTAGGTGGCACTACAATCGAAATAAAAAAAATAAAATAAAAATCATGTTAGAAAACCGTCACTTTTCAAAATCTCCAGGTCAACATTTTGAGCAAATTAAGTTGAGTGCCGTAAGCGGTATTTTCTAGTTTTCCAAAAAGGTCTATTGTGATAGAAATTCCATTTTTGATGAAAATTAAAATTGCATAAAAAAAGTTTTTAGATTATGAAAAATAATTATGGATCGGATTACGTAGAATAAAATTCTGTAAACGATCCTAATGGATTTAATAAGCAAGTCGAATATTGCGACCTGATACTGCAGTACAGTACTGTAAAAATTCCACTTAATAGATTAAATTCCCTAATTTTCTATTTAAAAAACGGGCCATCCATTATTCATCTAATGAAGTTACTCTCCTATCTCTATTTTTATCATTATTATTGCCTTTATTAGTCAAACAATGCAACAAAAATTTCAAAAATAAGGCAAAGGTTTTAAATTACAAAGGGCGTAAAAGAATAGCATGTTTGAACAGAATTCGTATAGAAAATTGGATTTTAATTTATTTACCGATTTGCTATTTATGCCGGAAGCGGTAAAAATAATTCCATTTTTATTTTTATGTTGAAAAAAAAAATCAATGGAATATGCTTGGAGCTTAATCTTAAGACATCTTGTATATTTAATACAACAATCTGAAGAATAATAAAAATGCAATTGCAGTCAACCTTCGATTTTGCGTTCAGACTTGCAGTATACCGGGTATGATCATAATTTTGTTGTTTTTTTTAAATTGTCGTTTCCGGAACGCAGCTTAACGTAAAAAAGGACATCGGTACGTAAAAAAAAAATATGTAACCAAAATAAATAAATAAAAAAGTAATAAAAAATAAGTGCCCATTAAAAATAGTTTCGTTTGACTGCTGACCGTTTCAATCGATATCACTTGATCTCAAAAAATAACGAAACCTGATAGACTAGACTTCATAAAAAATAATATTTATACTGTACTGTTCAAATAAATATTTTTACTCAAAAAAAAATGTTAATAAAAATAAACAAATATGCCATTTAGTTTTTATTTTAATATAAATAATTAGTACTCATTAATTAAACATTTGAAGAACTTAAAATGCGTGCAAAAATAAAAATATAAATCTAATTTTAAATAACAAACTACCGGTATTTACTTTAAAAAATCTAAATATTTTTCTTAAAAAAAACGTTATTTATAAATTAAAAAAGACTGCTAAACGTAACAAAAATTTAAATATGAATAATCAGCTGTTTATTTTAAAAGTGAACTGTAATAAATTGCAAAAAAATTGAAACGAAAAATCGAAGTTTTGCCGAAAAAATTTACAAATTGACCAAAGAAAGAAAAAGATCATGTGGGAATTTTGAAGACGACGTGGGTAATGGGAAGGAGGAGTGGGATTAGAGAACCCCCTGTAGACATATCCATTAGTCGGTAGCCGGAACGCTATACATAATATAGATGTAATTGGCTTTGTTAATGGAATCTCATGTAAAATGATGGTTGCTCCTATAAAACGTTGACGGAATCGATCGATCGACGTGAAATTCAAACTGAGTCCGGGTTTGCTAGAAAAAGCACTTTACCTCGCCCATACCCACGTGACTTTTCAGTGATTTTCCCATTTAAGATTTTGAAAATGCTGTGGGTGGTCGACTGGCTCGCACTATTATCGAAGCGGAAGTCAAATATAAAAATGGCACGAATAATCCAGCTTGAGTTGCAGCTTTCGTTTCTATTCCTTATACTGTATAAGCTACTTAAACAGTTAAACTCGAAATTTTTTGACAGCTGAACTCGGTTAGTAAATCTTGTTTACGACCTCGCACTTCGCTTAACTTAATTCAATTTCTAAAAAAAGCAATTCTTAATTAAGACTAGACTTACCCGGTAGCCACAATCAAAAATACATGTAATTTCTTAAATGCTAAAAACGATTTTTGGAAAATAGTTTAAAAATAATACAGACTGTAGCTTTAAATAAAGTAAATGGGTCAAACGCGTTTAAATTATACAGTAATGAGGTAAATTATTTGCAAATATCATTATTTAATCTTTAAAATAATAAATATTTTTTTACCGTGAACGTCAATTTCGACCCATGTGACCAAAGCTCCTCCATCTAATGTTTCGTGAGTGACCTGACAATCATAACGAGTGAGAAGATCCCTCCGGGTAATTTGCATCTTAAGAACGGAAGTGCCCACTCCCGTTCCATCATCCTCTTTCTCCTCGGTAAAATAAGCGCTGAGAGATTGTGATCCGTTCCACCAGCTTACTTGTGCCGGGGGTTTTCCTCCTCCGGAAGAGCAGGTTAAAGTGATGAGCTCGTTCTCGTGGAACGGTCCAATAGTCGTTCCGGTCACGGGGGAACTGGAACCTCCGATCACTTCAGAGTCGGGGAGTTCCAAAAATATCTGCGGCGAGTTTGGTTTGGCTAAATTAAAAAAAAAATGAATCGTTCAAGTATAATTATAAAACAATTAAAATCACATAGACAAACCGATCAATAATAACAATCATATTAAATAATTAAACGAATTGAGCAGAAGTTATCGATTTAGCAAATCGAATAAAGATTAATTTTTTTAAATGCATCGTAACGTCATATAATTTTTAACTCAGCATGGAATGAGCGTTTTAAATGTTGTATAAACGTTAAATGCTTTGCGTTTAAAAAAAAATCAATGCAACCAACGAAACTTGAAGAAAACGGGTCAATTTTTGTGTTCGAAAACAATTCGTTCGAGAACACGTCAAAAAAAGCCTCACTAAATTTATTGCTTAATAAAAGTTGTTTTAATGGATACCGTAGTAGATGAAGCGCTCGATTTTGCACACCTGGCTGCTTTCATCTAGCGAGATCTAAGGGCAAAACGTGTCTGTTGATTTATTTTTGATAGATAAAAGCACCCGAGCGGGCAGTGTTGTGACTGGTATGTCATAAAACGGCATGCGACCAACGGACATGACCTTGGGTTCACCCTGGCGTAATAATGTTGACCAACCGAGAACCAAATGCCTTAAGTAGCTCAAGCCTAGCGGAAGAAATAATATTGATTTCTAATTTCCATTTTCCTAATCAGATTCAAAGATAAACCATGCCAACGCTCTTTCCTCACTCGCTCCATTCTCCGCTCATGTGTGAATTTCATCCTCTTACAATGAAGATGACGCCATTCAATGACGCTCACATTCTTTTTTTAAAAAGTGCACGACTCAACTATCTTATCTACGAGTCAGTCTACTGTATAAAAATCTATTCATTTTTAGAAAATAAAAAAAAAATAATAATGTTAATGATTTTTAAAAAAATTTGCTAAATTGCACTATAATGTAAAGAAAGATTCCGATTTAAATAAAGTTGTTCAATAATTCCGAACAAATCAAAGTTAGAAAAGTTTTGATATTTGCATATAAAATACTGTTTGACAATATCGTTTTACAGTAATAAATCAGTAAAAATTGTCAAACTAGTTTTATTTATTTATTCCATTTTTTCAAACTAAAAAGTCAGACATGCACACAACAATATTCAACGTAATAGACTACCGTTATTTAAGATTTTTTGTATCAAAATAATATTAAAATCGATAAAGCATTTTATAAACAATAAAACAAACCAACAAAACATGATCTAAATGTCACTTTCAATCATATTTAAAAATAACATTTTTTAAAATGTTTTTTTTTTACTGTAATAATATATTTTTTGCTTCATAACTTCACAAACTTTCGAAGTTTTCAAAACAACGCGTCACTCAAAATGTTTGTGAATTATAACTGTGACTTTTTATTGTTGACCATTATTCATGAATTGTCACCAAATAACAACGGAAAGCGTATTCACATTTTTTTTTTTGGTAAAAATCTTCGCAATAAATAAATAATAGTGCCTGACAAATACATAAATAAACTTTCAAAAATACTGTACTGTACAGGACTCCGAGTATAAAACATCAGCGAAAGAATTTTAAACTCAAAAAATTTCGACAAGAAAAATAAGAAGATTTGGGCAGGCATTTTTAAAATTTTATAGCGATGTCCATAGTCGTCTCCTCCAGATAAGCAATCCTTAAGCGATTACTTACACTACTTTCCCATTTATAACTATCACTTAAGTATTTCTTAAGGGAAATTCGTAAGCTATTCTATATTATAGCCTCAGGCGCCTAATAATAATTAATTAGAGAATGATTCTATTATCCAATTATAGAATAAAACTTCAAAATAGCAAAAGACTTTGTCGAAGCAACAGGTTATAACAACCAGCACACCAATCTCTGGTCATGCCGTAAAAAAGTCCACCATTCCCCTATAAACATTGCAGTAATTTTAAATTATTCCTAACTATTATCTCTAATATTAATAATTACATGTTCTGATTTTAAACCTAAACATTCATTAAAGGGTCATTCACAAATCAACAAAATATGAGAGATAGAGAGAGAGAGGAAGTTTACAAAAGTTTGACAATAATAATAATTATTCGCTAGGAAAAGAGATCATTGGGGCTAAAAATGTTAAATTTTGTTATTTTTTTAATAATAAATGATCACCTAATCACCAACCCATTATATTAAGTTTCAATAGTTTAATTATAGTGTACTTATAATAATTTAATAGTAATGCCATCAGTTTATGAAAAGTGGACTTAAACGATTTTGCCAATAAAAGAAAGAAATTTTAATTTAAAACTTACAACAAACAAAAGTTTGTTGAATGTGTAGTTTTTGGGCCAAGTATCAAATTAATTCGAACCAGTGGACGAAAAAATAAATAAATAAAAAAAAGCGATTTCTTTGGTAGTCGATTTGATTGTTGTGTCTTGGTCAAACACTTGGACAACCAAATTCCTTTCTATTAAAAAATAATTGGAAAATAACAATAAAAAAAAAGACAGTGTGAAAAGCCGTTTCAGACAAAATTATTTTCCAATCCTCTTATTGGAATCAAGACTCTGGCGAGATAAGAATGAACGGAATTTCGGATGAATCCTTCTTCCATTTCCGGCGAAGACAATCCCACCCACCGTCTTTCAACTCTTTACCTCGTCTCACGCGCACTTTCATTGATTTCGTCCCGTCGCGCCATTTTTCCTCGAAAACAAAAACAAATAAATAAATAACCGTAGTTAATCTACAGATTTCCGCTTTTTTAACTGTCGTTGCGCATTACGCCGTCTATCAGGGCACTTTCTATACAATCAACGCAGCAATTGAATAGGATATGCTGTAAAAAGTCGATAGAACAAACTTTTTAAAAGAAAATAATACTTGCACTACGAAGTTTACTAAGGTCGCAGCAGATAACTTTCCATGAAATCATTTCATTGCAAAAAATACTAAAGTATAATTATTTATTAATGAAATATTCATCATAAAAATAAAAAATGATTACTAAGTTTTAATAAATTCTAACTTATTTACAGAAAATTCAGCTTCTATTAATAAATAATATTTGCCAGCCCCTATACCGTTAGTGACAGTTCTGGAACCATAAAAGTGGAACCATGCACAATTGCTCGGTCATAACTTTTCAAAGTTGGGCGCAGTTTCCAAATAGCCACCTTTCAAATGAATTTCGTCAACAAAGCAGAAACAATACTACGCTTTGGTCCTCTTTCAAAAGTCCTTTTGCTCCAAAAAAGCAAAAAAAAACCTAAACTTTCAACTGATTACCTACATGATTCCAATTCTAGAGTTCCAGAACTGTTACTAAGAGTACAGACGGGATCTCTTTGGGTGAGTAACTTCCCTAAGAATTCACTTTGAAGATACTAACATTGATTTGAACCGTCGTAATAAATACAAAGTTTTATTAAAACAGTCGCATTACTATTACGCCACGATGTGTATGATTCCCTAAAATTCGTTGTAAAGACATTTCACTGCAGTTGGCCAGTTGAAAAAAATCGAAAGCTAGTGATAGAAGGGTAGTGAGTGAAGGTAGCAAGTTTCCGCCTTAAAAAAAAAAACATCCCGAAAACAGCGCCGAAGAACGGATGCATTTTGCAACTGCTTTTAGAATACAATGGGTGGAGTTGACGAGAGACTTAAAAGTCTATAAATCGATGGAACCACCAGCTAAAACTCGATCGTCACCCGGAAAATAAAAAAAAAAAAAAGATATAAATAAATGAAAAAGATAGCGTTAGTGTATTTGTGTTCATTGCAAACAGCTCAATGATCCTTTTATCCGCCTCTTTCTCATTCACTCTATCACTCCCACTCTCAACCGCCCACCTATCCTCTCTCTTTCTCTTCATCTTCTTAACAGTCACACTAACTCTCTCCTTAAATTCAGCCCCAGCGCCTCGCCTGGCGTCATCCAAAATGTATAAACTTCGATTTATTTGATTCCAATAAAATCGCATTAAAATGGAAAATGCGGAGAGAAAAAATAGAACGAAAAGCAAAAAAAAATATATAAAATAAAATAAAAAAAGAAGAAGAGAGTCTTCCACAACTTCGAAAGTGAGTTTTAAGTTTGGCAAGATGCAAGCGAAGCAAAAAATGCGAGGGGGGGGGGGGGGAATAAGATAAGAATAAGGTGAAGGAATAAAGTAGTAAATAACAAAGTACTGTACTGATAATCCCTCGCATTTCACGGTACGCCAATCCCTCAATTTACACAGCGAACGCGTCGCTCAATTTACATTCAGCGGAACTCTTAACTCTTGATTTAAACAGCCTGCAATCTACTTTCGATTTAAATGGTACGCGGAATTCGAAATTTTTAACAAGCACGCTCATCCCTCGTTTCCCACGGGCGAACGCTTTCCGAAATTTTAAAAAGTTCAAATCAGTAACCCCCCCCCCCCCCCCCCCCCTTCCGATTTAAACCATTCGTTTATCTCTTCGCGTGCATTTCGTTTCGATTTCCTCAATTTCTACGATATCTGCAATTAACGCGCTTCCCATAATTTGCTAATCTCGCGTTTTCACATTAAACGCTTCCTTTAATTTCCTTTAAACGCTATTCCCGCAAATTCTATAAGTCAATAAACGACTTTATCATTTTGTATTGCCGTTATCCTATTGGGCGTGCGTTACTCCCTTGACCAATAGAGTGTACTTAACTTTAATTTCGGTAATGTGATAAAAAAAAAAAAAAAAACGTACGGTATTTTCTTCTATTTGCATTTTGGAGTTTATCTTTTAAGACGCTTCTTGTACGTTAATACCGTTACATTCTATTTGCTTCAAATAAAATAATGCCAAACACTTTTACTAGTACTGTATGTAGTGAAGCATAAAAATAATGCGAGTGTGTTAATAAAACATTATATTTATTACAAAAGTTCAAATCAAAGCCATCAAAGTAGATACCGTACATAGGAAAGCTACTCACCAGTTACTCTAATCTAGTAATAGTTCTGGAACCCTAGTATATCCTATCAAGTAGCTCAAATAGCGACCTTTCAAGTTGTTACTGATCAGCAGAGCATGATTTCACTTCTAAGGTTCTAGAACTGCTACAGTGCTACTGAATAGGAGAGGCTTCTACTTTGGTGAATTGCGTCCCTAGACGTCTACTTTGAAAGTGCCAGCATTAATTTGAACTATTGTAATAAATACAAGCTTTGTTATAACAGTCTCGTCACTTTTATGTATTATTCTTGTTTAAGTGATTCATGATTCATTATTTTATAAAGCTTTAAATCTCTAAATAATTTAAATTAATACTAGAGAATATAGATAAAAACAAAATTATGTAGCTATTTTACTAGTTTCAAATGCTGTAAAAGTTATTAGCTAAGTTAAAACCATATGGCTGCAACAAAATTTAGATTTGCTATAAATAAAATTGTATTAAAAAGATATGTTAGAGAATTTAAAAAATATAGTTCACTCCAACCCGCGTAATACAAATACAGCTTAATATAAGGGAAAGCGATAAATAACTTCCTTTTTTCTTCTTCTACCATGAAAGTAAAAGCAAAATAAAAAAAAATAAAAAAAAAAGTTGCAAAATAAAAATAGGAAGAGAAAAAAAAATCGTTAGAAATTCAGGAAATGTTGGCAGCGGAAATGAAATAGTAAGATGGCTTCAAAAAATCAAATTCCACGAATAGGAAAAGATGTTCCTTTAGCAACTGACCACACGTCAATCGATTAAAAAAAAATACATCTCAAGACTTTTCAATTCCCCAGAATTCATTTCCACCTTCCACCCACTATTAGAGCTCGCTCCCTCTCAGCCGCCCTCGATAAACATTCAACTACTCGGAACACATAAATAAATAAATAAAAAGGAAATAGACCAAGACTTACCTAGTGTTTTGAGATGGGTGGTTTTGGAGATAGGGCAGGCGGGTTTGAGACTGACGTAAGTGACGTCACAGCGGTAGGTGCCTTCGTCACTGAGACGCACGGAAGAGATGTGCAGTACCGGAGGGGTGTCGTTGGTTTTGAATTGAGCTCGATCCGGCTGCAAAGGACCTTCGGGAAGACTGTGACCTATTAAGGAACTGTACACGTAGATGCGGACACCATTTTGGTACCATTTCACGCTGTGGATTTTTCCGCATTCCTCGCTACTTGTTATACACGGGATGTCGACGAAAGAGTCCACCACACCTTTCAACTCATCTTCACCCTCTCCACGCACTTCTGCAATTAAAAAAATATACACAATTATTAAAATAAAAACAATATTATTTATACAAAATAAAATATTTATTAAAAACAATTAAAACATAAATTGGAAAAATAATTTAAGAACAAAACTACCAGAAGTTCATAATTCAATTTTACTGGGTTTTTTTTATCAAATCTATCTACTGTACGTGTTTACATGTCAAATCACGGCTAAAGAAATTAATTTTCAAAAGATAGACAACATTCAGACAACTATTTCAGTACCGGTAATAGATTTATAGACAACATGAATTTCTTGAAAAAAAAAAAAAAAACGTTGTATCGATCTTATTTTCAGGAAACTTCCGGTAATATTTTTGTCGTTAAACTGAAAATATAGTTAAAGTGGCGTTTTATTTGAAGTTAAAGTGACGTTATACTGGTATTATTTTTACATTCGGTAGAAACTCATATACGATCTGTCAAAACTTTTAGAAGGTATTTTAATCCAAAAAAAAAAAAAAAAAAATTTAAACCATTACAAATCATTTTCAATGATCTATAATAAATTTAGACAATCACAACAAATATTTTTTTTTAAAAAAAAACTTGTAGACTGCCGGTATCTGACATTTGAAAGCTTGTTCAAGTGAAAGAAATATTCTACTGTACATGTAGAAATCCACTGTGTTTATTTTAAACTGCTTTTAAAAAGTAGATTTTATCTATTAAACTACTTAATTATTCCTTTTCTGCTAACTGTACCAACGTTCCTAGAAGTCGTTTAACTGCGATAAAATAATGAATGTGTGCATAAAATTGAATAATAAAACCAAATGATTCATTTTTTACTCATCTTTTTCTTTCAAAAAAAAGTGTTAAAACACTCTCAAAATAAATAAACGTGTCCAAATACCATAAATCGATAAATAACCGATCATTGCGCATAATCACTACCACAGCTAAGGTTTCCACCCTATTGACTAGATCCAATTATAAGATTAATTATAACATATTCCTACATTCACGCCTCCTATTTCGTCGTATTACAGTCAGTATTAATCACCAATTAGTATATAAATATCACATACAAATGGGTTCGAATGTGACCACGAGATTTGCATCAATATTATTTGTGGAAGTTGGTAGAAGCGATGAAAAGCTACCCCTGGACGTAGGCGCCAATCCGTAGACAGGTCGTTCACAGGCCATGCATGAAAATCCCGCAGTAAAGAGGTAATTAAGGAGAAAGGCGTCTTCGCCTGCCCAGATAAAATAACAACCTCCACGCAATTATTCATACAACTTATCTTTCACTGCAGTGCTGCACCGTTTTGCGGTAAAATGGACCTCAACTCGAACTCGATGTTTTTACGCTCCGGGGCGTTCAAGAAAATGTAAAAAAAAAAGTTTTGAATATAAATCTGTTAAACAAATTAAATTGTCGAATGATATGCAACTTTGGCTTCATTCACTGAATGCGTGGCCTGTTTACATTCATTTGTTTAATTGCCCGAGAAATGATTTATTAAAATAATGATTTAAAAGCTGAAGAAATTGTTACGAATTAAATTTTTTGTCACAGAAATTAAATTAGATATTATTCACTTAGGCTATTTGGTTGGTTAGGTTACTTTAATTACATATCAGTAGGCTACATCATAAATAATTGCATATGCCATTAGTGATTTAATTAAGCTGGCTTTACATTACATTAATATAAATTACAAAACAAATACAATTATTTCAGTTCTAATTATGCAATATGGGTAGCATTCCTATAAATCATCAATCAAACTACAGAGTATTAATGTTTTTTTAAAAGTGAAAGTTTCACAGACGACCCATTTGATGCATTTTTATAACAGCATGTAGTGATGAAAAGATATTTACTTAAAGAACAAAAAAAAAAATCCAAAAAACAGTAAACATTTATTATTTCCTACGTAAAGTTGTTTTGAATTAAGTGTAGGTTGGTCTCAACAGGGATTTATAATCCTAATCTCCGCCTCGCACTGTCGACAGTAGAAGAGCAGAGATAAAGAGATAGGGTTGGTAGGTGGTGAAGACGTGAGAGGAGAGGGGGGGGGGGGGAAGACGTAAGTGATGGGGGATGAGCTGACCCGACACTAACAAGGCTGAGTCTCTTTTGAACTTTGCAAAATCGAGTGAAGTTGGGAATTTGCAACAACAATAAAAAAAAGACGTTTGATGTGTGTTGTGGGAATGAGATGAGTGGAGAAGCAATAGTGAGGGTCTTACTACTGGCGAGGCTATACACGTATTGTATACGGATGCGTGGGTACCGTTCCGTAAGCGTAAGTGGACGTCGGACTCTCCCGTCCAAATGTTTGGCATCAAAACCGCACGTAAAACCGAGGAGTAAACAGAAAGTGAGAGCGTATGATCGACTCTAGAGATCCATCCCCACCACTACTACCACCCACTTGATTCTATACAACCACTAACGTTAGCTTTGGCTATTTTTTTATCGCGCTCGCATTCATGACCGGAATAAACGAGTGTTGGGTACTTGTACTGTTTAATAGAATGGGTTTAGCATGAGGTGGAAAAGAGGATGCGCCCCCCACACGCACACCCTTTTACATCGCCACCCACACTCACGCCCATTCGCACTCGTTTTGATAGAAAACGAAAACACTGAAGCTGAAACGCTGAATAGAAAAACATTTCTCAACTGCGAAGAATAATAGAAAACGAATGCGAGAAGGGAAAAAAAATCAACAAAATGGCACTAAACCTCCGTATGGATGAATCGAAGACTAAAAAAAAAATAATAATAAAAAGAAAAAAATTCGTGTTACGAGGATGAACGAGTCTAGTTTGAGAAGATGAAGCAGTTACCTGAAAAAAAGAATACTCAAGATTTTCCAATGGCTTCTCTACGATTATTTGTGGTTGATGAACAAAAATGTTGATTGCAAAAATAATTATGTAACACTCGTTAGATGACCTACGGCAGTAATATTTTTTTAACGCTTATTTGTGGTTGATAAACAAATTTGTTGATTACAAAATAATAATGTAACTCTAGTTAGACGAATTACAGTAGTAATATTTTAACGAGGAACAAGCGACCCAAAAAATTATTATTATAATTATTATGACGAATGCTTTGCTTTTATACAAAATAGGCAAGAACTCAAATGGCAAAGATGATGTTTTATTAAATTTTGAATTTAATTGAAAAAGAAAACTGTTTTCAAATATAAATAGTTGCTTGGTTCCGTTTTACATCTTTTAAACTACATGTACAAGACCGCATGGAAATCACTTACCTGTACATGCACGAGTATATTTGATATAATATTTTTTAAAAAAAAATGTGTAGAATTGCATTTAAAAAAAAAATGTGTAGAATTGCATTTAAAAAATTCATGTAAAAATTCTATGCTTGTTTAAAATTAAAATGCAATCTTTCCTTTTATTTTAAGCTTGAATCAGACACTTGTGTCGCATTGACGGAAAATACGAGTAATTTTTTTTATCCCAAGTTATTACCTTGGTTATTTTTATCTTGAAAATAACAGAACTTGACGGAACCTTAATAAAGCAAATTTCAAATAAAACGGGAAACACTTTTACAAAAGTCTAGACATATGAAAGACAGGAGTCCATATTATTATTATAAGGTTTTCTCATTATTAATTCAACTTTCTCTATGTAAAAGTGCATGTGCATGATTAATAAAAACTTATTTTTATCTTCATTTCAAAGCAGAAGATGTAGCCTAGGTACCGAACTCAAAAATAGATTCGTGAGTGAAGTAAGGAGAAGTAAACTAAAGGCTCTTCAAAAGATTATGTTACTTCAATTTAAATATACTGTAACATATATAAAAAAAATTAGGAACTTTCGTAAAGAATTAAGAAACTAAAAATACGTGTATGAAAAATTTGAATATGGTTATGAGGAGATGAAAGAAAAGATTTACGTGAGAATATGCAATCATCTGTTGATTATTATAAAAATAATCTCTTACATTTCGCGTCGTCTGCTTCCGGCTATTTAGATTATTAATTATTAATCAGCAACACAATAAGAAAGAGTGAAGAAAAAAACGATTAAAAATTGTATTTTTTCCCCCTCCCGCCCTTTATTTTTTATACAGTATTTACATTTCGCCCTCGATCGTAACTGTACTTAACATCTTTTCTCCTTTTTTTTTTTCTTGCTTCTTCTTTATTACTCATATACAATTAAAATCCAAAAGAAGCTTCTCAATTCATTTCATCATTATACCACTTGACGTCGTCTGAGCTTGTGAAAATCAATATCAAATCTTCTTTCCATCTCATCAAAAAATCTTTTTCTCAAACAAATTCCCCAAAGCCGCTGCAAATTAACATATTATGCAAATAGGTTAATTAGCCATACAAACTCGAGAAAATTCCCTGATTTCATTAACAGTTCGCGAATTAAATATTAATAAAAATAAATAAAATTATCTCCTTCTTACTCATATGAAAATGTTACTCCATTTTCGTCTTTCTAAGTGCAACGCGATGCAAATTAGTTACCAAAGATCAATTTTAAATACCGATCTCTAAATACATGTACATTAAACACAATATTGACAAAATAAAATAAAGTATTTCTATAAAGAACCTTTGACAAAAAGTAATTTTTACGTATTTGTTCGTATCAATTTCTCGAATTATTTTTCCATAATACTAAACGTAATAAAGAAACGTTAACGTTTTAATAAGTTATTTTTAATATCCGTTATAATGTAAATTTAATATTCTTGAATTTCAATTTTGTTTCCTAAACAAAAAAAAAAAAAATTTTCTAAAATAAAATGTCGAAACTTTCATAAATAACAAAACAAACAACTGTAAATGTTTGAAAGTACTCCTTTTTAATATTACTCGTTGTGCCATTCGCATAAATCTTTTACAGAAAAAGCCACCATCAAAAGTTTTTTTGCCTCAAAAACTCAAAAAATTAAATATTTTGTCACCATCACGAACATTGAAAAAATCGTGACCCACCAAATCTACATGGTTAAAACCTTTAGGATTAAAACGCATCCACGGGAATTACTTTAAAGCGGCTAACGTTACAGTACATTTACTTTAAATCTTTGTAATAAATGCAAGGTTTCATTCTAACAATCTCATTACTTTTAAGCCAAACTGACTACTCCGTTATAATGCGAATTTCATACACCGTGGTTAGACAGAGTTTAACTGGAATCCCAGAAATTCTCGTTAACTTCAGGACATTAGATGGTCAATCAAAATAATTTGCTTTTGCCATAACAAAATATTTAAAAAAAAGAAAATGTGATGAATTTTAGTTAACACGCAACGTAATTAAAACTGAAATAATAAAAATAGTTTAATAGCGGATGAGCGTTTTAGTTAAAATAGAAAGATAACATTGCATGAGATATTTGCATAAAACGGAGCAGATGTCGAGATAAAAGCGCGGTAAAATGCACCGCGCAAGCGTAACAATTTTAGTAAAAACAACAGAAGTCATTTAAATCATTTGAAATCTTCGTTTTATTATGCGATAACCGATGACGTAACGACTTCCATGTTTAATGCAAAATTCCATCCCAAATTCCTAAAAATGAGAAATGTTATTGTTAAAAATCTCCGAATGACATGCGCATGCGCCCTTCCAGTGTTATGAATATGAATGTGGCCGACGCTGATGGTAATAGAATTTTTAATAAGTTTTGGAAATAAAAAGCGAGTACGTACAAGTTGAATAACAAAGCTTTACGGTTTTAAGTCGTTCTTATTGCTTTTCCGCGGGCGATGTTATTTCTGCCGAGTTTGCGCTCGCCAACCGCAGTGTTGCAGCCACCAGCCGCGAGGGGAATTCCAAAACTAAAGACAATTCGCATCCCAAGCTCGTCGATTCACTGTTCCCAAAACACACCAACTGTGTTTTACAAATTTAATATTGCGTTCCTCTTCGTTAGTAAAGCTTATCTACTGTAGGTGCACTATAATGATTAAAGCACGCTAAATCATCTACAGTATTTGTGCGCCTTTATTTTTAGGCCAACTATTTCATCACAAAACTCACAATTTTGATTAGGCCTACTAATTTTGTAATACCCGGTAGTGAATTTATATAATAATATTAATAAACATTAAAGAATTTACATTGATTTTGAAGATCATATCCTTGAATCTTTTAGAAACGAATTAAAAGCGCAAATAGAGGTATTTCGAGTTTTCCTTTTTTTTTTTTTTTAGAAACCGATAGCAAAAACTATCAAAAAAAAAAAAAAAAAGAAATAAATTTTTAAATTAGAAATTTAAAAATATTACAAAGATATAATTTCTGATTTATTTTATCCATTTAGCAGTTTTGCTAAATTCTTTATATTCATTGTCAAGTAAAAAATGCTTAAAAATAGCAAAAGCTTAGCCTACTCATCATTAACAGCGTAAGCAGATTGTTTTTACTTGCGTTTAAATATTAATGATCATTATTATTTTGGCTATTTTGTGTAGAGAATTTGTGCACTTGGCAAAAAGTACCGGTATATTTTAACATTTAAAAAATTTTAATTACTCTCCTTTTAATGCAGTACATGCAAAGTACAATGCATGCAAAATCAAAGTTCATAAAAACAATGGTCACCAATGTGTGCGCTAAACTTTAAAGTTCTTACTTTGATTTACATTGTAAAACTGCATTGCATTGATAAACATTATTGAAAAATAATAATTTTTTTCTCCAAAACATAATTTTATTCGTGACATGAAAAGCGGAAATGTTCGAAAGAATATTTATTTGAATACTTATTTATCAAGAGGCGATTGTGCGAATTATTTATTCCGGATTGCATGACTTTAAATATCGACTTTTGAATTTAATTTTTTTGTATAGGCCTACTCATTTTTTTGTGATCTCTTTCATATAATACGAAAATCGTTCTTTATACTGTATTTCAAGAAATATAAACAGTTTTATTTATTTAAAATTTACCGGTATTATTAATTTAAAACTTTGCACAAGATTGACAGATTGATTTCTTAAAAATAAAAATCTTCTTATACGGTACTGTAGTCGTCCCAAATTTATTTACCTTTTAAAATTAAAATTTGTATTTCATTTTTTTTAAAAAAATCAAATACATCTATGATCCAATACCTAAAAATTCAATTTAATATAATTACAATTTAATGTTTTTTTTTTTTAATCAGCTGGTGTAATTGGTATTTAAAGCCGCATTTACTATCATAAAATGTGCGCTGGTTAAATGAAGAGCCTGAACAATGCTTAAAGCGAGCAAAAGGGCCATTCGGAGAACTATTATATAATTTAATCAATTGTTTATGAGCTTAGTTACGCCACGTTTTGAAACATTAGTTAATACAAAAGTAGGTTTACAACTTCTTTTTTTTATATATATATAATCTTCTTTAATATAAAAACATAATGCTATTAGCGAAATTAAATTTGCCCTATTATTCTATTTTGTAAACAGACTTTCTGAACAGCCGTTATCTCACCCACCCATTCTTCACTTGTATTTTACTATCTTTTACATAAGAATCTTTTATTTATTTTTATTGTTTGAGAAATAAAATATACCGTATATCATCACAATGTATTTGTTAATGTAGCTTTCATGTCAAAAAATTGGCGTTTTAAAAAATAAAACAAAGGATTAATTAATTATGCTAGTACGTATAAATATCAAATTTCCGATTCAACAAAGCGCGTAAATGTACATGACAAAAATAAAATAGCAGTTTGTAAAGTAGGCAATGAAGATATAAAATTCTTTAAAGTTAGAAATTGGAAAAATAGTACTTGGAGACTACACGAAGATCACAAGGTTAGCGAAAAGTGACGTACTCTCCCGCACGAAAATTCCTTATATTCAGTCAATATTTTAAAGTTTTTTTTTAAATTTTATTTATTTACTTAAACATGTAAATAAATTCACTATTGATCGCCTAACAATTTCATGACGTCAATTGCATTTTATCGATTCGAAACGAGCAATATAATTTTTTTTTTATATTTAATAAAAAATTACATTAAAAAAAAATGAAAACAAGCCTCGCATAAAATACCTACATAAAAGATATACCGTAAATAGTCAATCGCTCCATATTGACCTCACACGTACATTTATAACCTGCGTAAATTATGGCGAGAAAGTTTTCTCTTACCACCTCCCCCATCCCCAAAGCAACCTCATCGCGAAAGGTAATATGCGATAAAGAAATTGGGAAGAATTTCTACAACATTATGCGGCAAAACACACGCGCGATATAAACAAAAAGTCTAACGGAAATGATGCCGTACAAACGATGCAGGAGGCATCTTGTAAGAAATACCGTAGAGAAGACTTTTGTAAAGCAGGTTAGGCTACGTTTGATGTCTTTCCAGATACTGTAATTTAAAGAATGTTTTCCCTGATATTTAAATGCAATAAATTGTAAATTTCACATTTGCAAATATAAATTTATAATAGTTATTAGTTTTTCATTATTAGTAGCTGTGTGAAAGCAGGTGGCGCGCGAATGAATGACAAAGATTGGCTAATAATAATTAATATTAATGCTTGTTGTAAGAAAACGTTATATGTTGAATTGTAAATTTACATTAATAAACTCTTAAATGTTTTACTTTTAAATTAGAATTTGGTGCACTGCACTTTCAATATTTTAAAAAGAATTCTACACGGTGTGGCATAAACGAACAGGTAATGAGACTGTTTTAATAAAATTTTGCATTTGTTGCAAAGGTTGAAATCGACGTTATCCCCCCCCCTACCAAGTAGGTCTACATGTGTTCAAGAAATGTTACTTAGGGCAGCTCCTTAATGAGCAGCGTCTTTCGACATCTACTTTGAGGCCTTGGTCTTAGGATTTATTTGAGATCCGCATTAAATACAACGTTTTACACAGTCTCGTTACGTTTATGCTTCGCCGTATAGATGTAGCCTACTAGTTAAAGAATTTGACATCATGTTATTTAAAGCCAATAGAATGTAACGGCAAATCTTTAAAACTGTCAAGCACTTTTACAGTTGGGTACTACAATGCAGATACCCGATAATTACTAACGCGGTTTAACTTTGATTAAGTTTTTTTTAATACCGGTACGTAATTTCAAATACTGTAAACAGAAAACCCGATACTGTAATCAATGAAAGTACAGTACGTAATTTGAAACAATTTATTTTATTAATGCCATGTTAAAGTAGCTTAAAAAATAAAATATTCTATAATTTAATGAAATCTTAAGAAATAATCAAATTATTGCGGTAAGTTTTGTTTTAAAAATGGAAAAAAAAAAAATAGTTTCGACAATCAGACAATTCCGAAAATGTAATCTTCTGGAAACGCCGATTCTTGAAACTGTCAACTCATTGTTTCGCGCGCCGTAAAAAATTGTCTGCTATTTAGTGTTATAAATACCGCAGATCACTTGAGCTGAAGTCGCAACCGAAAGCCTTACAATCATTTCAAATTTAACGCTGACCACATTATCGAAAGTTTCGAGTCTGAAATTGGGCGGAGATAAGCGTGTTATTCTATCATTAAAAATCGTTCCGCAATTTATAAAACCGCCTAATTTATTAATTAATCAATGTTTCCTACATGCTTTGCAAACTTAATTTATTTACCTTCTCTATTAAAAAAAAACACACAATCATAAAGGTACCAACAAATAAAAATAAATAAACATTATCTACTTCTTCCTAACTTTTTTTTATTTACTTTAATGAATATATTTTTTAATGGAAAACTATATTTAACTAGTGGCGCCAACTAACTGAGTTAAATTTACAAGCGATTTTCACGCGATTGAATAGAACCATTCGGCGAAATAATTGTAAATTACTGTATAATTATGAATAAATCAAAAGAAATTGTAGACTTCAATTAAAATACAATGGATTATACAAATACACATAGTATTAATTCTTATAGTCATTTTTTTAAAAACTACATGTATAATTATTCAATTTAGATTTTATCAACTTTTTAATGCTTCAAAAAATAAATAATTTTAATATTTAAGCCAAATACTGGTAGTTAAAAATTGATTAAACTAAAAAGTAGTTAAAGCTATGATTTTCTCATTCTGTTTGTCATGTTTTTCTTTCTGATGGGACGCAGATTCAATAAAAAAAAGCGAAACGCTTACCCAAGTGGTCAATAAGGCACATAATAATTATTTTATTTACGTTGATGCACCAAAACTATTTTCAAACCTTTACCATTATTTCATTATGCTGTATTTTAATAGTGTTATGTTTATCTAAATAATTTAAAAGCATTTTTTTTTGTTTTCCCCCACAAATTGCACACTTTTTATCGAATTACAAAGCAAATGGCATTCGTTGTGTATGATAAGTGTGGCGAAGCCTCTTCACTCCAGGTACCGTATATTTAAAGAAGTTTACGTTAGGTGAACGTAAGCATAAAAAAGATGACGTCGGCAATTGCATGCTGGGTATACAGTATAAAAAAAAAACAGGTAAGAAAATACAAAAATATTACCATTCGTATTTCTTTCTTTTTCCTCTCAATTTATTTCGAGTTTATCTTTCTTTCTCTCTTTCAATTCATCTGTCTCTCCATTCCTCTATCTATATCTTATGCGTGATTCGGCGTTACAGTACGAGACTATTTGATTACGCTTGCTCACACGCCTTTTTCACTTACTCAACGGTGCAAATTGCGTTCCAAAAAAAGAAAAAGCAAAAAAAGAAAAAGAAAAGAAACATAGCCATTTACGAATAAGAAAACGAATACCATTTCTTAAAGTCAAAAACAAAAAAAAAAAAAAAATTGGGAATAAAAATATATATAATAATAAAATATTTTGAAGAAAAAGAATATTGTTTGGTCGTTGAAATACACGTATAATGTGTGTCAAAACAAGCGCTTCAATTGGCGTAGAAAAAGTATAGAAAGTGAAAATTTTAATATGGAAAAAGAATATAACCGAAGCGAAAAACTCGAAAAGTGTGTTTGTCAGCAAAAGATAGTCAGTTTGTATATAAAACGATGTACGGCGAATGACGAAGTTGTACAGACACAACGTATAGGTATGCATAAAAATCGAAATCGGCCAGCAAAAAAAATATATATATATATATATACCGGTATATATAGAAAAAATATTGAATTCCATTTTGACTATAGAATTTGGTGACAAAATCGTTAAGAATAAGTCGGTCCACCACCCTCTTACCCGCTAACAATATCACCCCCTCCTCTCTTTCATTTTACAATTTTTATTTCTTCTTGAAAAATTGACTTAAGTTTTTTTTTTTCTCTCCCTATCCACCCACTTCGATTCGCCACCACCCATCAAGATATGTGAAAATTTTTATATATAAGTTATTATATATAGAAAGAAAAAGTCAAAAAAAAAAAAAAAATGATGTAACCGATACGTTACGTGGTGTTACGCTGCTCGCAACTAACAATTTTACTTTCAAGATAAATTGCTTCAAATCTCCAACTTCAATCATCCTTTAAGAAGAGACTAATATTCGTTGGGAATGGGCGAATGTTCACCACCCACCGGCAATCCACTGGGGCAACGCTTTCGACCAACGGCGGTATAATAAAAGAATAAAAAGAAATAAAAATTGCGGTGGTCAATTCGCCTATCAAAATCCGTAACATAAAACCCTACAATTTTACTTTCTCCAATTTCAAAATGAAAAAGAGGGAAGAAAAAAAAAATGAAAAAAAGAAAAAAATACGAAGAAAGAAATAGATAGGTAGGATGGGTAGTGGGTGGATGAATTCATAAATCGTCAATTGTTAATTGACTGGGACTCAGCGATCAGGTACCGAAATTGCCAATAAAAAAATGAAAACAGCAAAAAAAAAAAAAAAATTGACCATTATTATTTTTATTTCTTGAAACATTTTCATTAAGATTTTTCAAAAGGCTTTGAGTAGCAAACTTCGAGAGAGGTGAAGAAAGACTAGCAAGTACATTTGTTTCGAGACCACCGTTGGAACCGACTAAAATGTAGTCTTCAAATAAGAAGTTTTCTTTAAAAAAAAAAAAATTATTTTTCTTATGCTAATAAAATTTTAATTTTACGGTTAGAATTTATTTTTATATATATACCAAAATTCTATTCGTAGAAATTGAAATCAAGTATTTAGAACTCCTATCTATTCAAGCGTAATCAAATTTTAAATCATAAAACCATCGCCAGTGAAATAGAGACCTAACAAAAAAAATATAGACTTACGGTAATATTGTTGGTTATTGCCGTTAAAGAGACATTTACTGTACTTGGTGTGGTTCATTTATAGTATTTCTAAATAACCTTTTAAAGTTATCTAGACTTGCACAAACTTTTAGAAAAAGTTTTCAATGTTTTTAGAAGAAGCAAAAATTGAAAACAACTATGTTCACCTTATACAAATTACATTAATTTTAATTCGCAGTAATTCCCAAAATTTTAAAATCTACTGTTATTAACTTTAGTTTAATACCGGTACCGCAAAAATTTCGCTGGTTTTTTTAACGCTATATTCGAGAATAACGTTTTTTTTTTCTTGACGTAAAACACAGTTGTTTTCATATGGTTGGAACGGGACTTCCGAAAAATTATGCTACATCCGAGAACGCTATAATCGTGTTTAGCTGTACTTATTATGTATGACCTTTATCATCTGTAATTTTTATCAAGTAAATTAAATTAATTACCAAAATCTAAAATTACTTGGAGCGTACGATAATTAAATATATTTTAAAGTTCTTCTCCGATCACCGCCCATCACTCCGTACCACCCGCTCAAAATAAGTGGTGACACGGAGCGTAACCAAAACGTCACTGCTTTGATATGCAAATGCCGCTAATGTTTACGTTTGCGTTTACGCTCCACGTAAGCCGTTAAGTAAAGCGTCGACGTCAACGTTAACCCGCTCCGTTATCAACGGGTCAGTGAGTTGTCCGACGCCATTTTTAAACGCCGCGTTCACACTGTCTCGAACAAGGTGAGTCAAATAATTTGAAATTCTTTTCTTAACGCTGCGCGTGAGGAAAAGCACGTCAAACCATTGCGCGCATAAAAACGTGTTACTGCGAAAATAAAAGAATAATAGAAATAAAAATAATGTAAAAATAGACGTCTTATCAATAGATGACGTCATTCGCAGTCATTCATAAAGAAGTTTTGACGTAAATAACCCGCGACTTTTCCACTTTATTAATAGAAATATGGCAGCTGATAAAAGAAAGCGGGGGATTTATTTACCTTTTTATGAGGAATATAGTGAGAAATGAGTGCGCGAGACGTGTTGACGGAGCCGGAACTACGAGACGGCCAACGTCACGCTGAGCTTTTCATTTTTAAATGGAATCAAAGGGGTAGACGTCACCCGTATAATTTACACACAAATCGCTCGGCCTAGTCAACAAATTCAACAGAATTTTATTCGACCGAGCAGTTAGACGCAAAGTAACCAGTGCACTATGAAGTTCCATCAAATACAACTACAGCATAAAAAAAACATCGATACAATTTAGGAAAATTTAAAATTCTAACGCATACTTGACAAAGCTTTTCTGAAAAATTGTTAAGTAAATCGTTAAAATTGCTTGCAAAACTATCTAAATTTTATTTAAAAAAAAAAATAAAAAGTTTAATACAATAACACAAAAATAAACTGTAAAAAAAATATGAACAAAAATGACGGTTTTTAACAAAAGTTTCAATTGAAATTTAAAAAAAAATTGAGTCTCGGCAAATTTCTTTGAAAAGTTTTGTTACAATGTTCATATTAAACTAAAATTGAAAAATTTCGTTAAAATATCGGCTTTTGGTACTGTACTGAGCTCAATTTGATTTACCGTATACTATTTTAAAAACTTTAAAAATTACGTTGTAGAAGTAACGGTATATTTTTATTTGTTTTTGTTTAGAACATATATTATTTATTAAACATTAAAAGAAAAAAAAACTTCAAATACCTCGCATAGTCCGAATTCACTATAGCTCAATTTAAAAATTTCAAAACAAACTAAATTTCAATTGAGCAAAATAAGTTTTAAAAAAAAAGTAGTAGAGTACCCCAAATTTTTTTTCTAATACACAAATGGTCGGTATTTTTCCTTTATAATAATGCAACAAACTGAGTAAAATATATTTTTTCTGCGGTTTTATTTTTCTCGGATTTTAACAGCCAGGGATATTAGCGAAGCCAATTACCCGGACTATGTTATAATATTACAATATTTTAGTTTTAATCAAATGTATTTTATTATTTTGAAATAGATGCACTTGCAACCATGCCCCTTTCCATTCTTAATATTTCGTTAAGCAAGAGAATTCAATTCTACTTCTACATGTACCGACCTTTAAGTGACGCTCATTCTACGGTACGATCGCCTAGGCAATTTCGTCAATAATCTCTAGGCTTTTCTTAATCACCGAACGTTTACAGTCAACCGAGTTCTGAAAACAGTGTGAATTGTTCCTGCACTTTTATATAGTGAAGACAAAAGTTAGAATAAGTCCACCCACTCTTCAACAAACCCCTTCGAATTTCTGGATTTAAATTCGATTTTGCGACTCCAGCGTCTCGCATTTCGCGCGCTTTATATGCAGGCTCGTCATCGCGCGTTTCCCGCGTCTAACGAGCTTCGCCGAGGTACCCAACAGTCTAACGCATAACTATCAAAGATCTGGCCAATAAAGAAAAAGCGCGCTCGTTATTCCGTCAAACAGAAGAATATCAAAAAAAGAAAAAAGAAACAAAAACAAACCTTCCATTTATTCAACTTTCATTGTTTATTCGAAAGTATAAAAGGAATAATCTTTTCCAACAAGTCGATTGTCTTCAAATAACTCAGACAGTTTTCGTATAACTCGCGTGTTTAATGAAAACAGTTTCATCTTTAAAAATCTCCGGATTTTTCATAAATTAAAGGGTTTGCAGCATTAAGTAAATAACTCCACTTCCGCTAATTTTGACAAACTAAATAAAACGATTTCAAAAATAATTTTACAACTTAAGTTAAACTTGTTCTCTCCCCTTATTTTTCACGCATTAATTATTTTTCACGTAAACAAGTAAAAGTTGTTTATTGAAAGCAGAGTGCACATTTAAATTTTGAAGCTGCCTCGTTCTTGCGCCAAATGAAATTAAAAAAGAAAAATTTCTTTTAAGAATCTAATAAATGCAGCTAATATCAAATTATTGTGCAGATGATTTACTAATACAGTATAACTCAAAATAGAATTGTAAAATAAATTTAATTTCCTAAACTCAAGTTTTTCTCTCAAATTTTAGGAATCTTACTTATTCAGTAGCTCTATTGCACCTACTAAAAAAGCAGCACTATTTTCTCAGCAACATAAAAACTGAAACCCTAAGCTTCATAAATTTCGTATTAAACGATAGGACATCTTTTTTTTAATCTATAAAGTACATGTTTAAACTCAAAAAGTAAAAAACGAACTTGCTGAAAGCCATTCAATTATGTATAAAATCTGTGAGGTAAATTGTAAAAAAATTAACAAAATTAATTTGTAGTTATACGAGTTATTATTTTATTTATTGTTTATATCTCAAAGGAAAACCCGTTGCCCGCTTCTTAAATAAGCCCAAATGTAACCTTAAACTTGCCCGCACTGTCTAGCTGCATTGTAAAGCAGCCGGAAATTTATTTATACCGAGTTAAGTTAATGACGCTTGTAAGGGGGAGCTTGCGCCACATTTAAACATAGTCCATGTTAACAGCCATAATATTGTAGTATGTATCTTAGAAATAGCCTTTCTGAATACTCTCCCTACGGTGCGCCATCAAATGAACGAAAGTACAATTCAATTGAGTATTATTTTTTCTCAACTAACCGGAAAATTATTCTCCAATCCTCATTTGGGTATATCATTAGTGCTCACGTGAACACAATATGGGGGAAAGAGGGTGGGAGAGGGGGGCATAGAATTCAATACTAAAGCGCGTGTGTGGATGAGGGAGAAAACGAGTGACGTCATCGCGTGCGCGTGTATGTCATCGAAATCGTTTATTATTATTATCATCATCATCATGACTTTGTACAGGGCGTGTTCGTTGATTCGTTCTGCGCATTTTTCTTGCTCGATATTAGTCGAACGACGATGATGATGACGAGTTAACATCTCTCCGCCGTATATAAATATAACGTTACCGTTAGAACGCTACCATAAATGCGCGTATCTGTTTTTGAAATTTCATTTTGGCGAGTTGTGCCTTGCCATTCTTTTTGATTTTACATTTTCATCGTCAGCGCGTGCCGAAAAATGATGATGGGAAGCCCCCGAGTTCAACTTTTAAACGCAATTTGAGGTAAAGGAAGAAGGAGGGGTGGGGAAAGGAGAAAGATAAAAAAAAAAAAGAAAAAAAAAAAAAGAAAGAAATTTTATTTTTACTTTAAAAGAGCGGGAAATGCGAGTAATAAAAAAATTTGGATAAACTTAGTGATTAAAATGCGCGTGCACGTTTTAGAAATAAGAAAAGATGTGGGCGGTAAGATGAGGTAGGTGGCACGTGTTCGCACCGTACAAAAAAATATTTAATGACAGGAAAATCCGCTCCAAAAAAACCGGGAGAAAAGAGTGGGGAAGGAGTAGGGGTAGTGAGTGGAAAGAGGGGGGGGGGGTATACCGTCAGCTCTAGGCTTTATTAAATCTGTGTAAATATATCATACACAAAGCGCTTTTATACATATTTTTAATGCAGAAGTGGGAGGAATAAAATAAGGAGGATGAAGACGAAAAAAAAAAAAAAAACGTTAAAAACAATGAGAAAGTCGTATTAAGTACTATTTTTTTTTAAGTATGTTTAATGGCTACAGGGTGGGCATATAATTTCATTCTGGGATCGGAAACACGATATGCTGCACTACATGCACCGTAGTTAAAACGTAATATTATACGAAACCCACTCATTATTTTTTTCTTATTTCTTCGCATTTATCATTTGCTATTTCACCTTTTTTTTTTTTTTTTCTCTTTTGTTCCAAAATTGATTAAACGATTTTTTTAAATAATTATGATTTCAATACCTTTACTTCTACTATATTTTACATCATAGCTTGACGACATAATTTCATCATCATCATCATTATTATTATTTTCATCTTTTGTTCGTTTACTATTTACAGCCCATTAAAATCATATATTTCTTTACTACCGGTACTAATTTAATATTGATTCTCAAGTAACTATAGAGTCTTAGCTCAATATACGCGTTAAAGTTGTGCGAGCTTATTTTTATGTTAAGTTCAATTAAAGTTATGCAAAATATGGTTTTACGATTACTGTATATCCCCGGTAAATGCAAATTATTAATTAATTATTGATTGCTAAGACTATAATCCGCTTTCAATTGAACTACAGTTTTGTATGCTATTCATTCTGTGCAACTCGTAAAGCAATTACACAACTACTGTACTTAATTACTTAAACTCATGCGACTGTACGGGGTTGTGATTCTATTTCAAGAGACAGCTTTAAAACTACTATGGGGGCATTCCGGCTTCTTGAGGGTCTCTGTATCCTCGCTGTCCCTACAAACCTAAGTTAGGTCGGTCAGAATAGGACCTTAAAAACCAACCCAACATAATGAAATGTTAACCATAGTTTTTTGTTGAAACTTTCCAAATTTTAGATTTTCCAATTCGGATTTAAACTCCCGGTACATTTTTTGAATTTACTATTACCATTAAATTTCAATCTTATTTACTTTCTCTTTTTTAATTATATAATCGCTTTAAAGAAATATTAAAGTCGCTTCAAAGAAATATTAAAATGCTGAAATTTGGATGAAAGAGGAAGAGTTCTTAGAAAACTCAATGCAACAATCACGTGGTTTCATTTGAATTAAGATATTGATTTAAGAAATCATAAGCGACTTGCTCAAATTCTAACCACCCTGTAAAGTGACGTCACGAGGTTTGCTTTTTCACTCCGAGGTATTTATCCCGGTAATCCCGGGTGCAGACTCGCGTGCGGAGAGGAGGGTTGAGAACTGGCGGAAGTCGAAGAGAGAGAAGGAAGATTAGCGCAGGCTGTCGAGTGAGATTAAGATATTCGTGCGTGCGCTGGCTGGCGTGCAAACTTTAACCGGAAGTGGATTATATTGCATTTGTATGTCGGGTGGAAGACGTAGAAGCGTCTTATCTTAAGTGTTGTTTTTGTTGGCTCGCAATTAGAAGCCATCAGGGGAGTCGTAGAGTGAATGCGATGGCAGGCAGGGGAAGGGGTGCCGGGGGAGAAGGGCGGGGCCTGGGAAAAGGGGTTCGGGGACACGATAAGAAATGGCCGTGAGCTAACAATACTCGCTCGCTGCCGAATATTATTATTTTGTCGTCATCGTCTAACGTCGAGAGACGTAAGTTAACCTAATGTAACGTTGGTTGAATGTGACTCAACTTCAAACTAAATTATTGGCAACGTCGATGTAATTAAATTCGGTTTTCAAAAAAAAAAAAAGAAATTAACCAATTTTATGCTTCAAATCGCAAACAAAAGCGGAAATGAGATTGGACAAAAACGTCGATCAAACTTATTTATTCGCATGCGCTCGCAATACGACATTTCACTTGAAACTCAATTAATTATTGTAAGTTCAAATGAAAATACAGTACATGTAGTGTAAATTTAGTCTGGGCATTTGCTTTATAAACTCATTAAATATGTCTACTTCCGGATTTAAAACAGACTATAATGTCCACAATGCGGAAGAAATAGAATTCCAATGCACAACATCGATGCAGTTCATATAACAAACATGACAAACGCGTTATTAATGTCTATGTAACCTACATTATTATGTTTAGATTTTCCACCATAGTTACGTCACGGGCAACAAAAAAACCACAAAAAAAATTAATTATTTTATAATACTTATATTAAATTGATTCATTTATAATATAATGTACAGGGTAGTTGTAAAAATGAAAAAGTTGAATGCAACAATAGCCTTTCACCTATATTCCTTATAGCACTTAATGCATCTATTATTATTTTAATATTAATGTTTGAGGTTATTTAAATGATGTGCACTGTTGAATTCAGTGGGTCAATCTAAACAACTCGAATAATGATTACCGGTAAGTTATAATAATATAATTTTGCGCATTCCATCGAATTACCGAAGTTCCCCCTCTCAGTCAATTAACGGCAAAACCACAATTTTGTTGTCAATAGGGCACAGAAGTTCCTATAATAATTACACAGTAAAATCTAGGTAAACAAACAGCATGAATAGTAATTCTATGTACACGTTCAACACAAGGTTTTGATTAGATTTTCGGTTGATCTTTTAATCATTTGTAAACACGAGTTACCCTTCGATTTAATTAATAAGCAATTACAAAAAATTTTTTTTTTTTTTTTTTTGATTTTCCGAATAATTAATTTCAAATTGATTTCATTAAATAAATAATTCCCTTTTGTTGATAAAAAAAAAATAATAATAATAATAAACAAAGCGGTACGATGTTTCCCCTGCAATATTTACGTTTATCGCATTTTACAATTACCGCAACGATCTTAATTACAGCGCTTCGGATTTGAATAGATGGCGTTCGAATGGCGTAACCGAGTTACGTATTTGCCTACTGCGCGCGTTTTTCTATTTAAATAAAACGCTACTTTTCATCGCTATTTGTATCCCATTTGAATTGAATTAAGATGCGCGAGTTGGAAAGCGCAAGCGATCGACAATTCCAAAACGTAGTTAAACATGTAATAGTAATTGAATTGCGATTGAGCGCCGATATTTACTTTGCATGTACATATATACAGGGTTAGCCGTCGAAGGTGTACAAAAAAATAAATCATTCCTCCCGCAAATTGAAAACGGGCTGAATGAAAAAAAAAAAAAAGATGAAGGGGTGGTACAAAAAAAAAAAGGAGGAGGAAGAGGAGGCGGGATCAACCTTAATCCCGCGCAAATTTTTTATTTATTTATTTTTGTTCACACATAACACATTATTTTTCTAGGTGGAGATTGCATTTTTCGTAATTGGTAAACATAGTTGGTTTACCCTCTATTTAACCCCCACCTTACCACACTTTCCCCACCGTATTCGACAACCCCGACCCACCCACCCTTCTACAATTCTTTGAGTAACTATCATCGATTTGTTTGTTCACAGTTGCGGAAGAAACTCTCATAAATAATTGAAGCAGTTGAAATGAAAGGGGTGGGGTAGGATGAAAGAGAAAGTTGGGAGAATAATAGGAAAGGGTGGTAAAATACGAAGACATGAATTTCATTAGGATTTTTATTTAATCTGATTAATCCTTTTTGCGCGATTTATTTACATTTTAATAATTTAACATTTTTCCTTACGTTCATTTGTTTTTATATCGAATTTATTATTAAACACCTTCAACCATTGCGTTGAGTTACGTTCCGTTACAAAAGGTTTACGTAGAAAGAGTTACCGAAAACGTCGATTATTTGTTTCCTCGAGCAACCCGAATAACGTTACGTGTAAACAGCATTATGTGATGTTCTTATTTAATAAAAAAAATATGTACTGTAATACAATATCATAATTACGCCGTGAAGACACACGTCATTTGTGAACTCGTTCACTTTATAAAACGCTCGCGTTTGAAATGAACAAGTTGATATGCCCCTTGGAAAGCTAAGCGGTACGGAGTGCCTATTGTTTACTTGGTGCTAAGCCAACGAAGATTTCAATGGGCAGGTTAAATGGTATTCAATCCTTGCCCATGTCAACAGTCAAAACATCTCAAACAAAGATACTGTATATTCAGAACAATAAACAGCACTTTACCAAAACAATAATTATTATAGTTTTACATCAGTGTTCCAAACCGAAAATGCACCGTAAGGAGTTTTAAACTAAAGATTGTCTGTTGCCTCATGGTATTTTATCTTCAACTTCTTTCCCTTTGTAGATATTTTCGCTACCGAGATATTAGACAGTGATTATTATTATTATTTTTTTTTTTGATTTCCTGTCGTCTACTCGAACTTAATAAACGTCACGATACGGAATGCGCAAGATGACTCTTAAATTTTAAAACTCAAAAAGATCAAATTTCAACTTGTTTTTTTTTTTTTTGAAAAACATTTTTCTTTCATCCACAATGCTTGCGTTTGTCGAGTCTTTTAACCGGAAGTGGCTTTCCGATATTCCTCTATAGCCCCATATTTCGCTTACCGACGCATTTTCCCCCGTGCATTTCTTCGACAAAAACCAAACAAAAACAAACAAAAAAAAAATCAATTTCAACTAAATGAATTGCAATCCATTACACTCGACGTATAATGTCACTCAAATCAAATAAATAACTTAAATAAATATAATAATAAAAAAAAAACAATATTCAAATTTTTCTTTATACCTCTTTGAGAAAGAAAAAAAAAAAAAGGAAAAATCTCTATCGAATATTTTTTTCGAGATAAAAACGCGAAATAGGGAAGGTGTTGAAATGCGGCATCTTTTTTATATTACTCTTTCCTTAAAACCTCGCTTATAAAAACTATTTGCGTCGGCCATTTTGAATTTTAATAAGTGAATACGTAAATAACAATTTAGCCTAACCCCCCGTGGCGCTCTCTACCCACGCACGAGCTCCTCTCTATCTCACCTAACCTACATAGGGCTAACAATGGCGGAAGGCGAGAAGGTATTTGGCACGACGTTGCTATACAGCGCCCTCTATTCATCCTCGTTTTCAAAAAATTTGCATGTGCTTTATGAGCTCCCGTGGCTCCGCCTGGCGTTGCATAAGAATTAAGGAGTAATTAGCATAATCGATTTAGAATGCATAGATATGATGTTGACATAAGATGGAGATAGTTGAAATGCATGTTCCTGTTCTTGATAAAACAAACTAAATATGTGTACACGATTTTTTAAAGAAGGTTGTTGGATAAGACAAGGAGAGGATGTAAAAGAAAGTGAAATAGGTGGAAAAAGTAAAGTGCCCATAGGCGTTAATATACAGTAGTACTGTATGTTCAGAGTAGATGTGCGGTGAGATGTAAATTAATAAGATTTTATCAACCAAAAAAAAATGTAAATATCATTAAAATTTCATTTTTTTATAAGCTAAACAGCCATAAAATAAGCGCTTCGGAAAATTCTAAAACGCCTAAACTTATTACAACTTATACTCAGCATAATGTAACAGTAAAGTCATATTTCAGCAGCTATTCCAAATACATATAAACATCGTACAGTACTTATTTGATAACTCAATTTTTTTAGTAATCCGCGCCCCAATGGGGCAAAATTAAACAAAACTGTAGGCCTACACTTTCACCGTTTACGTACAGCACACTTAAATTGTAAACAACTGGTGGCTGCTCCACGTTCTGACCGACCTCACCAAGAAATGTATTCGTAATTATTACCACAATATACAGTTGTGTCGTGTACTCAATGATTATTCTAAATAAATTTTTTTTAAAAAATAATTCACATCATTTTGTAAAATCATCAGTTTTATGGTTAGGACAGTGGAACTGCGATATCGGGAGATTTAACTTTCTCAAAGAAGTCAAAGTAAACGAGCTAGACCCGAAATGGATTCGACGAACTGAGCCAATAAGAGCCCGGATAACGTTTCATGTGCGACTAAAGATGGCAAAGCTTTCCGAAATCAGCACGCAAATGTAGGTTAGCCTGCTGGTTTGAATTGTGTTGCCTAAAAGTTTAACATTAATTGTTTTGTAGCACTTGTTGGTTGGGATTTCAGAGTTAAACATAAACGTCCTACGTTTTAGTGGTGGGATCGTTGGTACTGAATTAAAATACGTTTCAGTCCTAGCCGATCGGCACGAAAGACAAAAATGATTGCTCAAGAAGGCAATTCATCGAAAGTGTCTCAAAAGTAAATACTGTATTGTACTATAAGGTGTTTCTAATAATTAATATGTAACTTTTAATATAGTTTCATTTCAAGAAAATAATTTATGAGATAATTTATGTACCGGTAATGTTTTGTTATTTTTATAAAATTAGAATGCAGCATTATGCAGTGTTGTTAAAATTAGATATGAAAGCTGGTTACATGAATTAAAGGAAGAAAGTTCCATAATAGGATAAAATCTGAATAATAATATAATAAGTAAAATTTGTATAGATAGCCTATATAATCAAATTTGATAAATATATGAACAAGAACAAATAAATAATTTACATAGATATTACCGTACATTTAAATTTGATTAATACAATACAATTAAGTGTTGTAGTAGAAGCAAACTCTACGTAATCTGCATAATTATAATTACAGTACAGGTGTACTGTACATGTATTTTGAATTTAAATACACTGTACATGTACCCAAATTTTTAACAACTTTTTTAAACTTTTGCAAGAATAATTTTATTGAATTCCAGCAATAGAAATGGGAAATTACACGGAATTACTAATTACTTTCTTACTGAAAAGCTACATTACCGTAGATGCTAAAGATGCGCTAAGATAAAATTATTAATAATTAACATATATGTATGCGCCAGTCCCCTGTGAATAGAAATTAAAAGCAAATTACTGACTTCTAATCTTCATAAGCATTAGTAATAGCCTCATTGCCAATTTCAAATCATTTTTAAAGATGTGATTTTAACGTAATGTACTTTAACCCCTTAAATAATGCACGCATTCTACAGCATTCAGAATGAAAATAATGAGAACCCGGAAATACGAAATTCGGGTCCTTAATAAATAACCTTGAATAACAAAATATCAAACCTACTGTACTGTGAACAGTGACACCTTCCCTTATTCAAGACAAAAATTTAAGTACGGTATAATTATTATTATTATTGAAAAAGTAATTCAAAATTCTTTAGACTGCGCCGCAATGTTTAATTAAAGATTTTTTTTTTAAGTAATAAACATGGCCCAAATAAATTTAAATTTTAAATTCTCCATACAATAATACTTTGATTTTTGTCCTTGTCTTCAAAAAGTAAACTGAATTACAAAATAATTTAATTTGCAAATAAAATAATATTCAAAAACATTTCACTTCAAAAAAAAAAAAAAAGTGTTTGCGTTGAAACGGTGCGAACGCAACCGTCTTCACGAAACTTTAGAATGTCACCTAATGTCAACTGAATTACGATACGACTTGGGCTAATAATAAAGTATATAACAATGCAAAAATATCTCGTTTTTAATGTCAACGTCTATTCCTATTACCATACTCCCACCCATCTATCACCTCGCTACCCTCCCAACTCCCATCCCACATGCCTCACTCTCCTCCGCTATTTCACTCATTCATTCCATTGTTGCTTAATAATAACAGATTTTTGCGACTCTGTTTAACCCTCTCCCCTTTCACAAACACTGCATTCCCTCCCAACCCATGCCACCCCACAACTCCCCATTTTAGCGCGGGGAGGGAAATAAAAAGCTTTAAAGAAAAAAAAAAAATAAGTGATGATTTGAAGTGAAGTGAGTGCATTAAAATGTCAGGCGAGTTGTTGACGTCATCCATTTTGTCTTTTCGGCGCCAATCTAGCCCCTTCACCCTCCCTTATTCCACGCGCCTGCCTTCCGCATAATAAACTCGTTAATCACATTAATCGATTGGTTAATCCGTTATCGTTTATAAATCCCCTCCCCCACCCACCCATTCACATCTTTCCTCGCAGCGACACTTACGGCTTCCACGGTAATTAGCCCCATCATTTACAGTCTTAGAACTCTCTCCCTCCCTCCCCACTCTCTTCTTCTTCTTCCCCACCCTCAAATGAATTACCATAAAGGATTTGTCATTTACCCGCCAAATGCCACTTTCACCCACCAAAAAACCTTCTTAAGCTAGTATTCTTCGCAATAACGCGCGCGCGGAGTAAAAAAAATTAATTTGGCGCATAATTTCAACTTGATGAATACGTAATTAATTAAATAAGTAATTGATATTTAGATTGGGAAAAAATGATAATTTTTTTATTTCAAATTCCGAAACTCTTATCAGCAGGTAAATGACAGAGCAGAAAACGAAATATAACCGCAATAGGTGTCAACTGGCAGAATATTACTACTGTATACCGATTTGTGTTTCATTCAGAAACTGATAAAAACATTCAAAAATATGTTGGAACCTTAAGTCAATCAAAAAATAAATAATCCATGAAATAATAATAATCACTAGGATCTCTTTAAATACAGTATGTTAATTTTCAATTTAACGATAAAATTTTGTTTTTAATGTTCTAAACATTTTATCAAAGTACAAATTTCACTTGTTATAACAAAATTATTTCCTAACATATTTTTAACCATGACGATGTCCTTGCCACTAAATAAAGAATAAAATAAAACTTTATTGAACCTTGCTGCTAAACGTTTAATTTTTCTTTTGTGAAACATTATTTTATGGGAAATTACTTTCATTAATGGGCCAAAGTCCTTAAAAAAATATCTTATTTTCACACCTTATCAAATTTTTTTGTTGTTTGTTTCCTCCATTTTTTATAAAAAAAAACAGTAAAAAACCGGAAAAAATAATCTTGACTTCGGGTTGGATACTCTAAATAAAAAAATCAATAAAATTTGGCTTCCAACTGAAAGCTTGGAGGAGCAAGACATTTAAACACCATGAATAAAAAAAAAGCTTTCAATTTCCAAATCCGTAATTTAAAATTGATGGGTACAAATGAGGTTTTATTTACGAAATTAAATTTCTACAAACAAGATTTAGTTGAAAGGAAAAACTTGAAGAAAATGTTAACACGAGTATCAAAGTTTCTTAATAGCCCCCTACATGGATTTAATCAAATCCACTGTACAGTGTAGTATAAATAAAATCTAGGTACTGTACGGAATAAAATCCAATTCAGACTCATTTTTAAGTTTGTCTCTTTAACTAAATCCTAATCTGATAAAGCATCTTAAATGACCAATAGAACTTTAAATCTTTGTGTCAGTGACGAAAAACAATAAAAAAATCTCGATTTCAAAATCGGAAAAGAAAATACGTAGTTACATCTTTGTTACTAATACCATGTTCGGTAACTTGTACCTGTATCTTGTTACGGTAACAAATTACAGATACTGTACATGATGTAATTTAGTACGGTACTGATATTGATTTATATTATACGTGCAACAAAATATTTTCTAAAATATCATAATCTTTAAACTAGCAATTTTATATTGAAAACGTTCGTTATGCAGATGTCAAAATGTATTGCTGCAAAATTTAAATTTGAAACGTAAATTCAAGTGAGTAAAATAAAACAAAAATTGATAGCTTTTTGCGCTAATTAAAAAAATAAACTTTTTTTTTTAAATAAAAAATAAAACAGTTAAATTTAAAATTTATTACAGTACCGGTATTTTTAAAAAAAAAAAAAAAACTACTTATTTATTATTTTTACATACAATTTCCGATTATGTAATCGAATGAGAGAAATAACTTCACACGCTGTCGGTAACATAAAAGATCAAAACTGCATAATTAGTACTTATAAATGAGTAGATATTAAAACCAGGTAGTTCGCGGTTTAGTTAAATACGACGATGTAAGTTTTACCGGTTTTTAATTTCCGCCTGCAGCTCCACCTGCCCGCTACTGGCAGAAAAGCGTTTAACACGAGAAAGTAATTGCCGTAACAATAAATCAAACCTGAAGAATTGTACAAATTGTTTCCACCTGCCCACCCACTCCATAACCCTTCACTTTCAATGACGTCACCGCACGCACTTGTCGGTTCGCGACTCGCACACACTTAGCTTAATTAGGAGTCGAAATTTCCGACGCAAAAGAGATCGCTACATCTCCAATTAAGGAATTCGCAATTAAATCGTGTTTTTTTTTTCTTCTTTCTTTTCACTATCCGTTTTATCATAATATAGTTTTGTCGTCTGCTTTAAAGTTAAAGCCGATAATATAATACGTCGCGATATACATACAATACAATCGCCTTCCTTATCTGCATTTTGAATAATATTGAACGTGATAGCGGTCCGTATCTTTATGAATTCAATCACGTGAAGGGATAGTTCACATTAAGACCACGCGCTCTCCTTAATTAAAGGCGATTGCCAAGCCACGGCGCGCCAGATTCGCCGCCCTGACGTCATCACTTTCCATTAACTAAAAACGTATGGCCAAAAAAAGTAACAAAAAAAAAAAAAAAAAAAATTGCGTTGCATTAATTAATGCTCTCCACATGTGTAGCAAAGAGCGTCTGCACGGCCGGATGCGCGTGCAATTTTATAGAGTAACATGTAAAAACGATTAGCAACTTTTTTTTAATTTTTTTAATTAAACTCGCTGAATAAGTCTGCTTTTTTATACAGTATAAATGCAAAACTTGTCTTAAAAAAAAAAATCCTTAAGAAGCCAAGTAAGGTTTTAATAAGCAGAATCGATAACATGTTCGAGCCATAATAGCAGTTAAATAAATGCATAGCGTAATATAAACGCATTCTATGACTTAAAAATTGATTAAATATTTCCGTTAAAAAAAATTATCAATTTAAATCTAAATGCATACAGTAATTTAAATCAAATGCACTATCGATTGTCCGGGATTGCTATTAAATTTGAAAACCTATGACTTATTTATAGTTGGCAATATGAGGGCACAAAAAAAAAATGTTAACTAAAAATCTAGAATAAACACTGTACATTAAAGTAAAAATTGATTAAAGTAGAATGTTCTAAAAGCAAGCTAACGAAGTTGCCATAAAGTATGTTTCACTCTTAATTTAATTAATTTAGCCTCTTCCCGGTCACATAGTAAATGTCATATTATACTGTTATAAGTTGTTATGCAATGTAAACAAAGTTGAAGCAGTAGTAATAAATTAGGCCATGATCAGGAAGTAAATTATATAATTAAATTTATTACTAACTCAAAATGTGTTACTAGAGAAAGGAAAGGTAATTTCCCAGTCATTAAAATTTAGTTTCAAATTAAAACGTTTCGCTCCTCTCGAACAAATTTTTCAGCAAGTGTGTAGAACGCGCAACGAAAGCATAATAATTATGCAAATCCACGTAAATCAATTTCTGTGTAATTCAACAACGACGATCATAAAGTTTGTTTATAATACAGAAGTTACAAATAAAGAAGATCAGATACATGCAAGTCAAAATTTCAGAGGTGATCACTTTAAAAAGGGGGCTAAAAGTACTAAAATTTACAAGTTAGTAATCAGCAAGCATTCATAAGTTATGGCACAGAAGTGTAAATACGTCATAAAACTTGTGTAGCAGCTTTATTTTTCTAGTCCTAATTAATTAATACGGAGTAATGTTTAAATTGCTCGCCTCGAGCCTGAAATTGGCGAACGCAACGCCGTTGGCCGGTTGCTCGACATTAGAAGAATGAAAAATCTCCAGAGATTTTCTTTCATCGTTCGACCGTCATAAAACCCCAAATAAGAGGAATCCTTGCGTTCCGGTAGATTGGCCGAGTCGGTGACGTCTAACTCTGCTTCTTCTTTCGCTTTTACGATTTGCTATAAAAAGAGTTGTTGTTCGAGCTTAGGCAGAATAGGTGAAGCGTTGTAATGCAAACACGAAGCGCTCGGGTAGTCACATCCACCATTCCCTCCCACCCTCAAAGCGTACACTCACACTCGCGCCCACATATAAATAATTCAATTAGATATTTTATTAATTAAAGTTGATGTAAAAGAGATGAAGAATTAAGAAGAAAAAAAAAAATCTACGACAATTCTTTGATTTATTAATTAACTTTTGTTCGGATGAAATGTAAACAAATCTCTTTCTTTACCACCCATCCAAGCATTTTTTTCATCTCCGTCATCCACCCCTCCACAAACTCTTTCCACTACCATCAACGCCCCACCTATCCACCCCCCGCGTAAATATACACAAAAGCGGTGCCAATCACTGTCACATAAAAACTTGTTCCGCTAAATTCCACTCCAACAAAATAAAAACAGTGACATGGCAGCGCCGTTAATCCTTACCATCACTGTGACGTCATCGTACCTGCATTTACCCTCCGCGAAAGTCATCCCTCGGCATACACGGTCTCGCTTTTCGAGCTTACCAAACTACAAGGCAATACGTACCAAGAGTTTATTCAGATTCGTTACTAATGAATTGATATGGGAGGCGTGGTCATGAGAAAAATAGGAGGAGACTAAGACAATTTCGGGATAGGAGCTGCATCTCACTGCCGATAGAGAAGATACTGTATATGAAAAAAAAAAAAAACGCTAAGAAAATTATTAAACGCGCTTATCAAAAAAGAAGGCGGATATAAAGAAAAAGTTACTGCATTAGCAAAAACAAAACTATGCAAATTGCACACGTTATGTATACAAAAGCTAATTTAAAAATGGAAAAGTTCTTAAAAGTAGATAAAAATTTTAAAATAAATTATTATAATGTGTTCATGAATATTTTTATAAAAAAACAGATAGGCTAATAAATCTAAAAAAAGGTTTCGTACAAATTAAGTTGCATCAGTAATATTTACAATTAGCAAACTGCAATTAACAAAAATATTGTAAATTTTAATGATAAAAAGCAAGATGAAAACAATAATTATAAAATAATTACTGTAATTATATTATTTTAGAGAATTTAAATATTAATGTTTCTTAATGGAAATTATTTAAAACCAGTTTTAAAATTACTTAATAAAAATTACAATAGAAATGTTGTGTAGAGTTTTTATCAAAATGTCTTGTATCAGGCTATCCATTCGTGGTAACAGAGACCAGAAGAACCAGAATGCCACCCATTGATACCAACATACTAAACTTAATACAGAATGTACTAAATTATAGACCATAGTATACTGTATTATTATGGCAAATTATTTTTATTAAGTAAAATAAAATGCAATTTATTACGTTTGAGCAAGCTTTACTTAATTGAGGATACAATATTTTAATTAATACGAAAATGTAGTCAATTTATTTTAATGTAAATGTATATCTAAACTCTTAATTTTATCTAAAACACCCTAATTGCAATTCAAAATTTGTTTTTAAAACGAATAAATGCGTCTTGGTAAAGCACGTTTTGTACATCACGAGCCATCTCGTGTACCAAACAAAGCGTGCAAATCAAGGGAGAGCCGTCATAACAGTGCAAATAATAAAATACAATTGATTTTCGCCTCCCCTCCTTTCTTCCCCCTTCCCTCACGCTGTCTCCCCCCCTCCCCTCACCCACCCTTTTCAATGAATGGGGAAAGAATTGATTTTGATATCATTTTCTTGACTCGATTGACTGACTTCCGTTAAGCCAACAACAAGCTCTTCCACTCGGCGTTTACTCTCCTATCGAAAGGAGGAGTTCGATCGCATTACTGTAGCGAGTAAATATGACAGGTCGTACACCTAACCACCCACTGCTCCCCCCCTATCGGACAAGTGACACGCATCGGTACATTCCCCCGACGTGGACATTACCCATCAAACCTAACAATCTTACCAAATTTATTCAATTTGACGAGATTATGACGGCGAACCGGAAGTAAACGAAATTCGGTCTCTAGGAGAAAATTGATACTTCGGGTTGAAGAGATAACGAGTAGGCAAAAATAAATATCTATTTGCTTTTATAAGATTAATATGTTTTCGAATGATCAGTTTATCGTTAATAAATAATTAAATGAAAGCGTTAATAGCATTAAATGCGCAAGAAAAGTACTGCATAATGCTCATCATTCCGATGTACGTGGCATAGACTTCCAAGTTTCTAAAATCAAAGTATGTTAGAACGAAAAAAAAAAAAAAAGTTTTAGAGAAGCTAATCTAGCACAACAAACCAAAATAGATTAAGTGAATAACATCAAGTAAATAAAAAAAAATTTAGATAAAATAATTAAAATTAAATTACCTACTGCATAAAAACTAAAATAAAACCTTATTAAGGAAATAAATAAATCATTCGTAAATAATTCAATTCATTTTCAACGGATTTGTATAGATTAAGAGTTTGATCTGCTTTAAGTAAGTTAGTAATTAGATCGTGTGGGTAAAATCTCTGTAGAACAAGCATCAGTGAATTATAAAATATTCGGTACAATAAAATCTTTTCGAGATCCCGAAGGAAAATACTGAATATGGGTGTTTTCAGCAAAGTTTAGCATAAAAAGGTTTTTCTATAATATACCGGTAAATAAATTTATCCAATCGCAAGTTTTCGTAATACGTTTACGCAGTACAAAAAAAGCACGTAATACATGTACTGTATAGATGTGACGTTGATTGATAGTAGGACACTATTGTAAATAACAACAAGCTTTGACAATATAATCCAATATTATTAAATGATGGCGTCATATGCTAATTTAAGATGTGAAGACTATTAAAAAAACTCGGAATTATAAGAATTTATAAAGTGTAGCATTTAAATTAATAAGCCGAAATGAAAATTCAGTTAAAGTTAACTTGCTATTTTGCCCACACGTGTTGGTTCATCAGCTGTTAGAACGTAGCCTACTATTGTGCAGAAAATATGTATAAAACATTAAATTTTTATTGTTCTGTCAAACTGTTATAAAACCTCTAATAATATTGTTGCTTAAAAAAATAACAGACAATAATAATAATAATAATGCCTGCCTGTATTATAATTTTAAATCAAGCGTGAAAAATAGTTGGGCAACTGCGGTTAAACTAATGTATTTTGATCGATCAATGAGATATTAAAAAAAAAAAAAGAAACTCGTAACCAAAATTCATATTTTAATCCAGCGTAATTTCCCGTTCACCTAATTGCCGTCTTCCGAGTAGCGGGTGCCGCCAGTCCGTGCGAAAAGTCCCGCGAGATAGAGAGAGATGAAAAATGGCTTCATCGTAGTAGATGAACGCGAACCGCTTACCCGATCGATTCCGATCGTTCCAATTCCATGCTGGCACACAACTTAATTGCGAATGCGCTTATCACATGACGTCATTCAATTGTCCATCCGATTCGACGCCCATCTTGAATAATTTCCGGGAGAGCTACATTGCATTGTATTTTCATTCCGGTGTTTTTATTTCCTCCCCACCCACCGATCAATTGCACTTCCTCATCAGCCATTAAATCTTTTATCACCTTCACCCCCACCTTTAATTAATTTGTTATCACCTGCATGCTTAATTGCAAATTACGTCTCCCAATCCACCCTCCTCAGTCGTCCCGTATCACACCCGGAATACTAACATTCCACACATTACGTACGAAAAATCACCAAGTGCTATTCGTTTTTCAGGACAATATTTGGGAATCCTCTTTCTTACAGATTGTAAAACGTCATGTATTTCAAATACACCATACATTTTACTACGTTTCAACTTTTCTGACTGAAATTAGTTATTGCAATCTGGTTGTAGCCAAAGTAGTACGCTTTACTGCAATACTGTACAGTATTTTACACGACTTTCATTGATTGAGTGTTAAAACCCGTTTCAAAAGTCCGATGGAAACAAGGAATAAGGCGCACCCTTAACTTCCAAAATTGAAAATTAAAAAACTGTTTATATTAGGTAGACGCACGAAATTTTTTTTTTAAACCCATTAAAAATTTAAAGTATACGGTACCGGTATCTAAAGCATATGTTTATTTACCAGTATAATTATATAGAACTTTAGCCCACCTGCAACTCTATCACCATGTTTAGCCGCATATAAAATAATATTTTTATTTTACTGCAGCTTCATATTGCAGTCTGTCTATCACTGAGTAAGTTCTAGAATGTGAAACATGGTCCAACTTACAAGTAGAGTTCTCACGTGAAAACAAAATAAATGCCGAAGCTATCAAAACGTAAAATTTAATATCATAAAAGCAAATACTTCCTAAGTACATTTAACAATATTAAAGGCAGAAGAAAAAAAAATTATATAGGTTTATTTTAAAGGAGAAAAAAGTAATTACTCTTAAGGAGTAAGATCTACTAACATTAATTTTGTATTAAAAAAAAATCATACTCCCGAGATCCATTTAATTACAAATAAGAAAAAGCAAAAACATCAACGTACTATAATTCATCCAAAACTCATTAAGGAACTCCTCAAGTACAGAATAATACTCGAATTTAAAGACAAATCTTACCGCAAAAATGCAATAAAAAAAAATTACTCGGTGCAAACTTTTCTTTTTTATAACCAAAGCAAAAATATCCACGATAAAACATCTGGTAATGGCAAAAAAGTTAAGATTTAACAAGACTTTAAAAGCCGATTTCAAAAATTTAAAACTTTTTCAAAATAAAAAATAAAACTCTTGGACAATATTATTTATTAAATGATGTTAAAAGTATATTACGCTCACATAGAAGAGCACCTTTTTTTGTTTTAAATAATAATAATAAAAGATTACCTGCAGAGTTATAGCTTTCAAAATATCGATAAATCGAAAGTTAAACTTTAAAAGTACTTTTAAAAGTTTCTAGCATGCGTTTGGTCGATCGATTCCTCTGATCCGCTATTTGCATTTCGTCTGCTAATATTATTGTTTACTTTTACCTTAATACTATTTACATTGTGATTTATTAATATTATTAGCATCATTATTAATAGAAGAAAAAGGAATTAATAAGAAATTGAAGAGCCGCACCCACCTTAAGCGTGCAGGCGCGGGGATTAAAAATGCGCATGCGCGATCACGAACGCAAAGTGTGCAAAGCTCTCTTAATTGGTGCGCGATCCTAATTAAACACCTGCCTAGCGCTGTTTGTCTTTATTGCACGGGGCTTTACTCTTATTTAGGGTGGGGGAAAGGAGGGATTGGAGTATACGGAAGCCGCGAGAAGCCGTAAAAATCAGCTAGGTAACACGTGTAACGTCGACACTTTATTTATTTACACGTCACCGCGTCACACGCCAACGCGCACGCAACGTAGACGTAAACGGAGCGATGATTATTCGTGGAAAACCAACGATTATTATTGCTGTAATTTATATTATGCCTCACCGTCAGGTTCGCGCTAGCAGGTAAACACGCGTGTTTACGACCCGCCAGGTGCCGCTAATACCAATATCTGACGTCCAAATTAAAAATTGTCACGCACCCTGTAAGACGGTACACACGATTCCTTCAATTTACACGCTTCATAAGTTCTCGAAAATTAAATACCCGTGGATATTAAGGGATATCCGAACTCGTAATAAGCGGAGGCTTTAATTACAAAGTCACTCCGACTGAGTCATTTTCAACGCCAAGTTAATGGCAAATGAACAATTTGGAAAAAAATCGGTTCGCGCTTTAAATATTTTATCCAATTAAAATAATTAGATAAGAAAGATTGGGGAGAGAAGCTTAATTTTGAACATTTCTATACACGCGTCAATATTTTTATTATATCGTCTACAAACACGTACCACGCAAATTTAGCCACAAATTGCAGTCAATAATTTATGCATAGTAAACATTAATTTGTTCACCATATCGGAATTGAAATTTCGAAATAATATTTACATTACAAAAATAATAATAATAATAATAATAAAAAACTCGTTCGAAGTAAACGTTAACATTTCAATAACGTAAACAAAATTATAAAAAGAATTATAATAAAATATTAATAAACATTTATTACTCTCAAAATATTAAAAATTGAACGAAATGAATAAAATTACGATGCGCCTGCATAAAATTAAAATACGTAATGTTGTCGAGTTGAATTTAAAAACTCAACAACCAGCCCACCTGCATTTCAGATCATAGTTTAAGAAAAGAAAACAAAATTAATGTCTACCGGTAGGTCCCGCATTTTTAAGTAGCACGGTTTTGTCAAAATAAATCGATAAATTTGTTGACTTTAAAAAAAAAAAAAAACTTAAATCTCCTATTAGTTTTCTTACAAATTTGTTTATTATCTTAAACATTAAATTTGGTTTAATTTTCCTGAAATATTTATTAATCTACTTAAAAATTTCTTTAAAACTACAGTACATCTGTACTGTATTTATTTTCCTAAAAGGTTTCTCAATTTTCCTTAAATCCTCATTAATATTTCTAAAAATGTAATCCGGCACTGTCTATTTAACATATAAATTTGAAGGTTTGAAATTTTAAATCAATACAACTTTGAATTCAATTAAATGCAACATTTTACTATCTTTTTAATGCAATAGCATGTATTATTTTTAATCGTATCCCATTCTTTACAAATTATTGTCAAAGTTTACGCAAAGCTATCATAGAAGTGTACCAAAACAAGAAATGAAGATCATTTCAACCCAAAGCAGTACCTGTACTGTATACTTTTAGTACTTCAACGTGAACTTAAAAGTCTAAATTAAAAGTCTAAATTAAAAATCTAAAGTCTAAAGTAGCATGAATCAGGTACTCTCGGCTAAAACTTGAATTGACACTGTATTTTATTGTCCACGGCTCTTATTTGGAAAGTACGATGGTGGAAGAAAGAAGAAACCGGATATGGCAAACACGAGGCGCTAGAACAAAATTTATATTGTGCACGTGGTATATATAATGTAGTATGCGTGGTGTGGGCGGGTGGGATGGAGAACCGTGGTGAGCTAAGCTAATTAAAGCCAAGTGCTGCACACCAGTGCAATCTACCGCCCTATGCACATGCTCCAACTTTGCGCTTACATGAAAACTTCTATTAATGAGTTTCTCGCGTAAAAAAAAATGAAATAAAATAAAATAAACAAAAAAAAAAAGTGCTTGAAAAGGGAGTGGAGAGAGAATAAAAAAAATGGTTGCGAGGATGAATTTCCGCAGCGGAAACAAATTGCGTTCGCTAAGAGACGCTTTTACATCATCCGAATAGAAATTTAAAAAAATAAAAATAAAAATAAGCTAACGAATTTAGGCGCCAAGCTTAATTCATTTAATTAACGATTAAAGTGCGAGGATCAAAAACCAGGCTAGTCCAAGGCGTATTAAGGCTCTCGTCACGAGCTAGAAATGGCGTCACATCCGCCGTCAGATTTTAAATTCCGTCGCGTAAATAAAACGGTGCGTTTAAAATACAAATCGTTAGTAGACAGCAGTTCAATGTTATCGCCATCTGTCGGTCGTTATGACGTCATCGAGACTCCATTACCAGCGTTCTCACGGCGCTCCCCTCTTTATCAGCTTCCACGCGATTTCTAAAGACTTTTGATAAAGAAATGAGGAGGAAGGGAAGTGGAAAGGGGTGGAAAGCAGGTGAGCGAATTAATGCAAAGCGATTGTCCCCATTCGGGCTGCTCTTTTACCACTTTTAGCTCCTCCCTTTTCCCTCTTTCAAGACTCGGCGTTCTGAGGAAAGCGCGCAAAAGCGTGTCGCCCAACACTACCGAACCGCGTAGGTTTCGGCCCTCTCAACTTCCTATTACTCATTTTCAAGCCACGGTCGATCACACAGGACCGACGCGTTCATAGAGGGGCCGTACTCTAGAGCGTAAACGGTAAACCCTGGAAGAGGCGCAAGCTGTTGCTACTTTACAGCTTATTATTTTCACAAATATTGGTGTGAATTCGTTAACTTTTCAAAAAATTTGCCTTTATTGATTCAAAATCGAAATTAATTTTAATGGAGGGTGCCCATGTTGACGTGTCTTGCCTATGGTGTCAAATAAACCAGCGCCGGTCCTGCGCTCACGCTTTCCGAGATAACAAAAGACGTAAAAATTATAAGGCACGCCAAGAAAAATGGAGGCTGCATCGTCTTCGTGCTTGCAATCATGGAGTAAATAAAATAGCAGCTCTGGGGAATAGTTTTTGTCCCTGCCATTGACTGCCGGAATCACACTACTGATACAATTGTCTATTATTACAGAAAGAAACTATCTCTGGTTAACATTTTTTTTTTTACTGCAAATTCAATTATTTTAAAGTACTTTTTGAATGAGCATCATGATTGAATTCATTAATATCAAAAGTTTACATTCTAAAGTCACCCCCCTTCTCCCTTTTTAATGTAGAATTATGAATATTAAGATCAATATCAATCTCAGCGAAAACCATAAAATACAGAGAAACACTGCGCAGCAAAATAACTGGTAAAAAATATTATGATAATCAATAATTACTATAAAGTATAAATGAAAGAAAAAGAAGCAGCTGTTATTGGCCAAAATCTGGAGAGGGAAAAAAAAAACACAATTTCCAGACAAATCCATCAAATGCTTTCCATGACATTATGAATTAAAAGAAATGCACGGATAAAAGGAAATGTTGGTAATAACAAGTAAAACAAGGAACGGTAGTTACAAGAACGGATAAAAGAAAATGGACAAAAAATGATGACTAGTAGAAAAGAAAGATACTGTATACAACAGAAAATAATAATAATAATTTCTATTAAAAAAATATAATAAAACCGAATCTTGTTATGATTAATTATCTGAACAGTACTTCATAAATTAATTCAGTTCTTGGTAAAAGCTTCTACCTGAAGATAACTTGTTATAGAAATTTACTGCAATTCTGTAGTACAGTATAAAACTTATGTTGAGATAATATTAACAAATTTGCGCAACCAGTGAACGCTATAATGCTAAATAATGATATACCGGTACTGTATTTTGCTGTTTTGTTACTACATTTCACGTGAAGTTTTGAACTTTTCTTTCGGTCTTTGCTCCGTCGGAAACACCAGTCCCTAAGATCACAGAGGTTAAGCAACATTGGGCCTGGCAAGGCGTTGGATGGGTGACTCCTATTTTAACGATTTGAGCATAATACTTATTATGCATGGGTGACATTCTTTTCTTTCAACTATCTCTACACAAACCTGAGTTAGGCTGATTATAGCATCGGAGAACAAACACTACGGCCATCTTCCCCCTCTCCCCCTCAATAGAAATTGCTTACCGTACGGTACACTGTATATTGTTGCCGTTATTTAAGGGTCATTGTCTTGGTAATCAATCATTAATTAAATAAATTTTAATTATTGTACAGTACGGTGAAAATAATTATTACAATACAGTAAAAAAAAATCCCTTCGATAAAATGTTATTATGTAATCTGTCTTAAGTTTACGCTTGCGCATGCGTCTGTTATCAAATAATTACGATTCTAATTCTTTTGCAAAGCTAATGTACAGTACGGTTTAAAGGCACCCAGCATAACGGTGACGCAAATTGAAGGTGGGAGGAAAGCAAGCATAACGAGGCTTGACCGTATGTTGAACGTTCGCCTCTCTTAAATTAGAAAATAAAAACACGACATGACCTCAAACAGTCGCGGTTTAATGCAGTATTTTAATTCAAAATGCCACAAATCCGTGCATCTTTTATAATAGTACTAGCATCGTCTAGATGTGAAGATCATTATAACCACTAAAATTAATGAATTTTTTTTTAAAAAAGCCCATGATGCCCAAATGAAAATGACCATACTGCAAAATTAAATGAGCCTAGCTTGGTAAAGCTCCCTAATCTCTACATTATTTGCTCTGTCAAAAATAAACTATTCCAATAATATTATATTTTACTGGTACAGTGCACAGTTATTATTTTAATGCACCATTGCGAGTGAATGCATTATATTTGGTAGTTCGACGAGTTAAGTAATCGATAAAATGGCATTAATATATTTTATAAAACAACAAAATAATGTCTTAACTATAAAGTTGCCATTCAAACGGTAGCATCCGAAATCGTTGTTCAACACGTGCGTACCCAGGGAGCGCGAGGGTATCGTTTCCCTCTGATCGGAAATAGATGACCCACGAGGTGTTTTCGTCACATCTCGTCATTGACTCGGATTTCCGCTTAACAAAAACTCTTCCGCTGACCGGATCCCCAATCCCTATCGCATATACCCGACACTACGCATGCTCAGTGCGAATCGACAGTGCTGCGACCTTTCGGCTAATTAACTTCATCTTTTGTCTCGTCGCCTATCTCTCGTTATTTAATACCGGAGATTAGTTTTGCTAACCTAATGTCACACGTCTAATTAAAATCGGAGTTAACCAAGAAAAGCGCGGGGAGTGAAAGGGGGGGGTAGGGGGATGAAGGGTATATCTCCCAGCTTAAAACCCTCAACAACCCAATACGCTGTACACGGTGCCAAGAAAACGGATCGCCTTACGTGTTTAAATATGGCGGCGCGTGTCTCGTATACATGTTATACGATAAGAAGGGATGGAAGGGGGAGTGGCGAGGAGAGTTTCGTGACCCCTCAGCACCCAACTTCCTCCGTTCATGTACTTTCCGGCCATTAATTTTATCTTTCTTGATCCACGCTACAAGAAGCGCTTTAATTGCGTTTAATTATTTTCTTTTTGACTCTGCGTTTTGTTTGTTGCTCTCCTACATGGGGAAGGGGCGTTAGGGAAAAAGTGGGAGATGGGTGATGCTGCTGATGATGAGATTTAGAAAGAGAGAGAGAAGGACAATTGGGTGAGTGGGGCGTGTCACATATACAGCGTAAATTATAAAATCTCTCAAGTGACAAAAAGTTGCTATTGTCTTCCATATGTTGATCCCTCCTGCTCATCACCCACCACCCCCTTTCAACACACAACCACCCACGCTATACTAATAATAGTCTGATGAAAAATCTTCCTACAACATCAATCCTCCTTCTCCTCCCGCAGTTCAATTTTCAATTCTATTGTTTTCCTGAGTCATTCTAGCAATATGGACGCCAGCGTGACACGTGACTCGAGAGTGATTGGAGCATTCGTCACATCTGGACACACAAATATACGCAGACATAACACATTAACGCGAATGTAAACAGAAATTAGATAGGGAGCGGGGGGGGGGGGGAATATTTTGTGTAATAATATTATTGATTTCGAGAGGAAAGATGAGCCTATATTTTAAAAGCAAAACTATGTTTCCGTTAAAGAAACGTGAAACTAAACCTGTTTTCAAATAAAGTAACAATGCGGAAAAATTATTTATAAAAATTATTGGAGATGTGTTAGCAAGTTTTTCCTTCTTCAAAAAAAAAATTGTAACATGTTAACAAAGTATAAAACTTTTATTAAGATAACCGTTACCAACTCGAAATGAATGTCGGCATTTAAAACCTCTTCCAAATGACGATACAGTAATACACTGCCGGTTATTATTTAATCTCGATATAAGACTCAATATACTTTTAAAGAAAATTATTAATAAGATTATAATTATAAAATCTAAACATTAATTTATTGTGTTTTTTTACGACCTAAAATAATTCCCCTATCAGTTTTGCTTATTTATTATCATTATTGTGAGTGATCAACCCGACGCTTTCATAATACACGTACATTATAAAACTCTAAACTAAAATGGTGTTTAGTTAGTGAACTCTTCGTAGAGAACTTTGTTCAGTAAACTTTTCAAAGTGAACTTCATTTTATTTTACCGTACTGGATTTTACATGGAATCAATAAGTCGTTTACCTATGATCTATGGGTAGGCTATTATTTTAAGCTTACAGTCAGTGCATGTAGGTCTACATTTAAAACATTTAAAATTCCATTATCTATAAATTGTTATTTAAAAAAAATAAATAAATAAATAACAGTCAAGTAAAAAAGAAAGTAGCCAAAATAAATGCGAGATAAAATCGCATTTAGCATTTTTATGATATCTATAATAGCGATAAATCGGATTTCTAAAAATAATAGCAGACAAATTAAGGGAAGATTAACCTAACACACTTTTGGCACGCAATTTAATCATTTCATAAATAGCAAGTAATTTTTTTTTAAAAAAAGAAACTTTATGTAAAAAGTTTTCTTAAAACTTAATACAGTACTGGTACCGGTACTGTACTACTAAAATCTTACCAGTACTTTAAATTTCCAAAATACTGTATATATTTTTTTAAATTTTCAAAAATATTTTTTATACGTATATAACTAGAACGTGATTACCTTGATTAAAAAAAGAAGAAAAAAAAAATCCGAAAAACCCATGTGTTTATTTAATAATAATGTCGTGTGCGTTCACCCTGTAATCATTTATCTGGCTAAAAAATCACGTTCAGCAGACAAAAATAGACATTGAAGCAGGTGGAAAGTTTCACCTGGTGGTCAAAGGTTGTAAGACCAGCCTTTCATTAGACTCGTTTTTTAGCTATCTTCACCTGTTCATTTGCAGATGAAACGAGCAAGTGCGAGTAGAAGAAGAAGAAAGAAAAAAAAAGATACGGAAAAATGCAGTTCCATTTAAACGAGTTCATAAAAACAACTCGTATCACAATGTTTAAATATACTGTTTGATCTTTTTTTTTTATTCACTTTTATTTATTTTGATATAGAGAGCGCGGTACCTTCTACTTCCTGAATAAATCTGAGTTTCACTTTCTGAAAGCGGGAGAAGAAAGGGGGACGGAGAGGGGGGGTCGAGTCGAGTGTGGTCTGTTCAAGTGGTCGACTGCTGACCTCACAAAGCAGATTTCGGCCAAACGATTTACATTCCACCCCTCACACCCAATTTCTCAACCAATAAAAAAAAAAACTTTTTCTTTTCTATTTCATTTTACCGGGTGTACCTTAATGATTGCCCTAATTTCATGACGCAATATTTTATTTAATAAATGGAATAAATTAATTCTGT